>CABFPE010000333.1:554728-566583 GCA_900660155.1 Hofstenia miamia | reverse complement strand
ATATATATGAATATAGATAGACCAAATCGATAGACTAAATTGAAGTCACGCAAATCGTAAATGAATGTCTATGCTTTTGGTTAATTTGAGTAAAAAATTATTGATCAGCAAGTATGAGATTTAATTGAAATCATTGAAATTATCAAATAGGAATATCTGCCGGTTTATCAAATTGAAATTTTGCAATAGTGTCTTTGCTAATACGTTTTAATTCGCAATGAATAATTTCAATTAATATTTACATTCAGTGAGAATGTCAAGTGAAAGCCGTTGTATGGCGCTTCAAAATGAGAGTGTCAAAACTGCCGCTGTTTCGAATTATCATTTCCATAAGGAAAATACTAATATTGTACACAAAATACAGATACAAAGCCTCTTAATAATTGAACCAAATTTGGCTGCGCATTTATTTAAGGAAGATTTACTTTCCTCTTCAACGAAATATGGTGAGTTGATAGAAACTATATCCATTTCTTCATCATTAAATAGTCTGTAGTGATTAATCAAGGCATTTACTGCATTTTGACATCTGTGCAATGAAAAACACTCTAAATCTTTGGTGTAAAAATTACTTGTAGATTTATTGAATTTTAATAACGTCAAACCTCCAATAAATATCTATATATTAATTTGTCTATCACATATGTATGTAATTGAAGTGTTTAAATTAAATGATTATTCCATATTGCAGAGAATATTTTATAATGACTTAGAAAGGATCACTTGGATATAACAGTTTTGCTTCTGCTCTGGGAGATATTTATCCAAACAATGTTGTAATAGTTCTATGACCTTTAGTTTACAAAGGGAAGGTATAATAAATATGATATTCCCAGTAAATAAGTTATATGATGCTTGCAGTAATTTTGTTCCAAATAACCAAAATGTAAAACATAAAGGTATAATTTAGAATGAAATTCTTGCTTCTAATCTTTGCCATAGTCAATTGCATTAATACAGAAGTAAAAAAAACGAGGCACATTTCCCGTTTACTAAATCTTGATGAGCATTATCATGGTGTGATAATGAATAAAGACCTTCTATATGAAATTAGTGGATACCCGTCAGTGCGTTGGTGCATAGCTCATTGTTTGAAAACGGCAGAATGTTGGTCTATAACATTTGAAAATACACTTAAAACATGCAGTCTGCATAGCTCGGATCGTTTCACTAATCCTGAGGCATTTGCGAAAACTTCTCAAAACACAACCTACTATGGAATGAGCGTAAAATCTGAGCCCTTTTGCAAGTACAGAGAAAATCTTATCAAGCTAGCTCATACAGAAGAATGTGTTGAAGTAAACAGGTATTCTCTTCAGTATATTTCTAAATACTAAATAATTAAAAGATTATGAGCCGAATATGTTCAAAACGAATTTTTTTTCGATCATTCAATTTGCTGGTATACTAAGGGTAGTTTTAAATTTGTATTTTAGACATTGATTGTGCACAGGAATTAAAATGTATTAAGTAAAGCATTTTTTATATAACTGAAAATTGAACATTAATCAACAAAATCCAACAAATATGCCAAGATATATCATTTTTTAGTAGAGATTTCAACATTCTAATTTCACACATTCATTCATTTTCAGCTTATTATAGGAATCTAATTTATAGACAGCATAGACATTCGCTTCTTTTATTTAAACTTTGTGCAATTTGCACATTTATAAGTTTATTTTTGACGTAAATACTTTTGGAGAATTATTGTTAGTTGCATTTAATGAATGTATTATTGATTTGAATTTCCAGACTTACTAAAAAATCAGATTTAACTCCTATCAGGGCCTTCTTTATCTGCAGTAAGGCAAAAAAATTTGGGGGCCGAAGTCAAAAATAGTAAATTATTGATAATTTTTCATAAAATCAAATATATCAATTGTAAACACATTGTGTACATATAATACAAATAAAATCAAAAATATCAAATATATGATATTATTTCAATTATACTTTAAACGCTTGCTTTTTTTAAACGTTCACAGAATCTTTAAGTTTAGAATCCTTAAACGCCTTTTGCTGGTTGTTGAAAAAAATTAACTATGTTTGCGACAATGCAACACTACAAGCTTTCAATGCATGCCATTACAATAAAACAAACTTGTTCGAAGGGGTGATGCACTTGTCAAACTTAGTATCTGGCATACTTGTTTGACGAGAAAAATGAAAGCTGAAATCAGGTTGTACGACAAGTTTGAAGGGATGATACACGTTCAAACTCATCGTGGATTTGTGGGCCGAGCAATTATGTAACTAAGTTTGACCCTGTTATACCTCTTAAGCTACACTATCATAACATTGTATAGCTATTTTGTCTAGCACGATTTTCGGTAGTTTTAATAAATCGGCCTCCAAATTAATTGGCATTACTGCAGATAACCGGGCCGTGTATTTAAGAAGGACCTGCTCCTATATATTAAAAAGAAGACAACCTAACCGCAAAAAATTATAGACCCATTTGTATTACACATCCTTTTAGCAAACTCTTTGAAAAACTTTTGTATGTTCAAATAAACGCATTCCTAAAATCTGAAAGCATCCTATCACATAAACAATTTGGATTTCGCAATGGCCATAGCACCCAAGACGCAATTCTATCTATTACTCAACAAATAAAGTCTAATATATCTCATAATAACTGCAGTTGTGTAGCATTATTAGATTTAAGTAAGGCATTCAATTCAATGAATTTCGATATCTTGCAAGACAAGCTTATAAATTAAAATTTTGGCGTTAACTCACTTAATTTAATCATGAACTTCTTAAAAAAAAGACAGTAGTGTGTAATATTAAACAGTAAAAAATCAAGTTCTATTACGATTGACCGGTGGGTACCACAAGGTACTGTGCTTAGCCCTCTTTTATTTGCAATTTATGTAAATGACATAATTAAAGATGTTAAACACAGTGACATTTACCAATATGCCGACAACACATGTCTAATAAGTACCGCAAAAAATGCTTTTGATGCTACAAAAACCTCCAAACAGATATGAAAAAATTAAACAAATATTTTACAAATAATCAACTAATACTAAATATTGACAAAGCACAATTTATCATTTTCTCACCGAAGGCACAAAGAAGCCTAATAAGTGATATAGAACTAAAGATATATAATAAGCCAATAAAGCAAAGTGATTCAGTTAGCTATTTAGGAGTGGAGATAGATAATGAAATAAAATTTGAAAAATTTCTACTGAATAAGATTCAAAAAATGACTGCAGGCATTAGATATCTTTATCACTTACGCAATGTAATATCAAACAATTATCATAAAAAACTAATACATGCTTTCTGTTTGTCTCATTTTCAATACTGTTGCTTTCTTTTAACTAATCTAAATTCGAAACATCGTATGTTTCTATCAAACAAATTTATTTGGTGTATAAAAACTCTAAGCTTTGCACAAAAACATTACGAAGCATCAGTATATCGTAATAAATATAAAATATTATCTCCGTTCTACCATCACATATCAACTAAATTGTGGAATAATTTATATTATGAAACGCGAATAGAAAAAAACTATAAAAAGTTGAAAGAATTTCTTCTAATAAAACAATATACACTAGGTGATGCATTCGAAACATCTATATTCGAAACATCTATCCAACAATGAGCACCTACACAAACATCCACACAAACATTGACTTCATAGCGTATTTTAGTGTCTTAGTATGCAAACCTAAAGTAATATTTGGTCAACCTAATTACACAGTTCGCAAATATATGAAGAATTTGATATAAAATCAATGAAATTAATAAATTTCTACATTATCTTATGTACTTTTAAAATCAGGGGCGTAGCAAGAAAATTATATTGGGGGATCCTGAGTATAATACTACGTATCAATTCAAATAAATTTGTTAATAAAAAATTCTTAATATAATTATGGAAAACATAATAAGATTTGAAAACGTGTGAATAACATTTATTCAAATTTAGGTGACCTTTTGAAATCATAAATATCCAATTTTGCGAAATTCTTTGCGTATGTTTTTGATATTGTTAGATTCAGCAGTTAAAAATTTAATGCATTTTAATTCAGAAAAAAATATGTTCTGTTTTGTATAAGATTTTGTGCAAAATAATGAATAACGATGAATTTCGTAGTACTTATCGCTTTTTTGAATTGTTTTTCTTTTACTACAAACACGCACATTCTTTTTGTACAGTAAAAAGAATGTTACCAGTATTTTAATTGCCCTTATTTTCATATAAATTCTTTATATTAAAACAATCAAATTTAGAACTTCCTACAGAAGCTTCGCAAGAAATTGCTTCCTCTAGCAGTGCTGGAAAATTGCAAAGGCGAAATATTGCAAAACGAAATCTTTTACAGGAAAAGCGCCAATATTTTTTTCTAAACACTAATGGGAAAAAATTTATTTCACTGCCACAGGAATGTGAAAAGGTGTGGAAGATGTTGAATTTGGGCGGGAGATTCATTCCTACATTGTGGAGGAACGTTGTCGTAACGGAGGGAGCATTATCTGCTCAAACAGAGCAAGATAGGCAAAGCCTTACTGATTACCTATTACATTCACGAAAAGTGGCTGATAAAACATATCTCCATTCAAAGACAAAAGAAAGAGCAAGGGAAACATTTTTAAAAATTTCGAGTTTTAAATAAATGTTTTGTTTTTACCAAGAAAAAGATCTTCAATGTATACTAACTTAAAATATTTGCAATTGAAGTATAAATCTATTTAAATACAAAATTGTTTAATAATATATTCGCATGATTATTTTAAACATGACGGATGTATTTTGAATAAAATTTTAAGTAAATAACCTTCTCAAATATTTCAATTATATTGAAATACAAAATAAAAATTGCTTAGATAGATTCGCGTCATTTTTTTGTAATAACAAGTCTACTTTAAATGAATATTTGCACAAAACTAATTTTCAAGCATTTCAATGTTGATTTCTTACAATTTCCTTTGATTATGCCATGAATTGTAAAATCAGTAATTTCATAATGATATATATATATATATATATGAATATAGATAGACCAAATCAATAGACTAAATTGAAGTCACGCAAATCGTAAATGAATGTCTACGTTTTAATTCGCAATGAATAATTTCAATTAATATTTACATTCAGTGAGAATGTCAAGTGAAAGCCGTTGTATGGCGCTTCAAAATGAGAGTGTCAAAACTGCCGCTGTTTCGAATTATCATTTCCATAAGGCAAAATTTGAAGGTGATTTTTCATTGCGTTTCGTTGACTTTTGACTGTAATATTTATAATGACCAAAATGTATTTTTATTTGCTTAACAATTGTTCTGAGCCCTACTCTTGACAAATGTATGCCATCTCTTGCTAAAAGATAGGAATCAACAACTGTTGGACTTTTCATAAACACATTAAATACATTTATAATTTCCAACAAATCACATTCTTTTGCCAAATTTTGCAGAACTTCATTGAACACAGTAACATATCTTGTTTTTTGGAGATTTTCATTTATGAGAGGTGTANATTATCTCCGTTCTACCATCACATATCAACTAAATTGTGGAATAATTTATATTATGAAACGCGAATAGAAAAAAACTATAAAAAGTTGAAAGAATTTCTTCTAATAAAACAATATACACTAGGTGATGGTAATACACTTTATGCATTCGAAACATCTATCCAACAATGAGCACCTACACAAACATCCACACAAACATTGACTTCATAGCGTATTTTAGTGTCTTAGTATGCAAACCTAAAGTAATATTTGGTCAACCTAATTACACAGTTCGCAAATATATGAAGAATTTGATATAAAATCAATGAAATTAATAAATTTCTACATTATCTTATGTACTTTTAAAATCAGGGGCGTAGCCAGAAAATTTATTGGGGGATCCTGAGTATAATACTACGTATCAATTCAAATAAATTTGTTAATAAAAAATTCTTAATATAATTATGGAAAACATAATAAGATTTGAAAAAAATTTTATAATTAAAAAAAATAAACGTCTAGCAGAAGTACCCAAATAGCAAGCATTGTCGAATAACCAATAGTCCATTAATGGCATCAATGGCCAATAATGGCCATTAATTTGCTAACCGTAATCAACAAAGCAAATAGATTTAAAAATCTCACAGTGCTACAATGTTACATAGAAATTATTATACTACTGTATATAATATATGTATTACATTATAGCTTGATTTCAATTTCAAAAACGCAGTCTTTCTCAATTTTTATAGCTATTAATGCTGGAAAAATGGCACATTAATGTAATTAGTGAATGGGTTTGCGTAGTAGACACACAGCGCATCTAATAAAACAGTTCGGCATTTTTTAAAAGTTCGACATTTTTTAAAAATCGCCTGCATAGTCCACTCCCATTTTATGAAAATTTATCTAAGTGCTCAGAGATTCAAGAACTTTATTTAAAAAGAAAACAGAAATCAGTTTCTCAATCTAGCGGTAGTAAGTGTTAAAATTAAATAACCCTGAAATAACAGGTAATTACAATGATTTCTACCAATTTAATATAAACGTAAATGGAAAAATTCCACGGTGATTGGCGGATCCTAAGATCCCCAAAATCCCTCTTTGGCTAAGCCACTGTTCTAAAATGGTCACTAATTTTCCATTAATGGCCATAATTAATTTTTATCTTCCCCATTTCCATTAATGGATTTTGAACAGTCTATAGTATAGTATAAACAAAGCGCGGTTTTGAATGTATGACTCTTTGTTAGCCAATAATATTTTACAAAGGGTCCATCGCTAAAGGCCCCATGAAAAGCAAATATTTTCACGGAGATCTTAACACGTGTAGTGTTAGTATGAATAATTCTTTAACAAAATTGAGATTATTATTAGGCCCAGCTTCGACTGGCCCTTGGTTCTTTGTTAATAGGCTATTAAGGTAAGATGTAGTACATTTTCGCTCCACTAGACAGATATTAAGCATGAGACATTCGTAGCAGTTTTTTAATTAATATGCAACTTTATATACTAAGCGGAATATTTAAGTTCCATCACTTCAAAATATGGAAATTCGTATTTTCTATAAATATTTAGAGTTTCCGGTACATTTTTTAAGATTTTCTAGTGGGGTCTGGCCCGCTGGGCCCCTAAAGTCGCGACGCCCATGCCCTAACACAGAGTTGCAACAATTTCGAACCGACCGGCAAGTTGACAAGCCAGTCTGATCGGGTCAGGATTTTTTAAATACAGTTTAACGCTGTTCACCTGGCCTGCTATTATTATTTCAGTTCAGTACTCCTAAGATAAGGGCTATGATTAAATATTTGTTCCAAACCAATTGTGATTAATTCCGGTGTTTTCATTATAGCACTAAATGGCTTTGATTCTGGTGCACACTTTTTTTCTCTTGTTGATCACAGTTCTTACTTAGGAAAGTGTTGTTAACCTTAAGTCAACCACCACAATTTAAGCCTATAATTTTTTAAAAAATATGGGTAGCACGTCAGCACCTATAAAGCAGTTGTGTATTTTTGTCTATGTATGTACCTTAGTATGTAAAAATCCTAGTAAAATGGGTATTCAAATCAGTTATTGCTGACTCTTTGTGTAAATAGACCTCTTTAGATATTTCGACAATAAGCTTTTTAAACCAACCGCATATATGATTCTATATTTGTTTAAATATGAAATTCAATATCCAAATTTTGCTATTCCCAAATTAGGAATTACATTGTGTGTAAAGTGGGACGTTTTTAATTTGCGCTTAGCCATTGACGAAAATGTAAAATGAGGAATTTTAATAGTAATATCGAGACAAATATGTCGTAAATGCCATTTAAAACCTTGCAAATAAATACAATTTGTAGTTTCATTGTCATCAATGTTTTTGTAATTTTTACTAAAAATAATTAATATTCCATTTACGTCCGTTGTACCTTTAAAATTATAATTTTCATGTTGACAAATTCTCAAATTTAGGTTTTTTGTATATAATTCAGTAAAAATGACAAGATATAATTTAGTTAGCGCTTAAAACAATATTTTATTAAGCAGTATAAATATTCTTGATTGACTTACGATTAAATACTATCAAGAATGCATGTCAGTAAAAAATGTGTTTGTGTGAGGTCATGTTATTTATATGTGAAGAGAATTAATGCATTTTACAAGCTACAGCGTAAGATCATGAAGATTTTATACAATTTTTTCATATAATATCAAAATTATTGATATCATTTTGAAAGTCCCTTCTATTTTAAAAGAGTACATGAAAATGTGAAGACAAAATTGCACATAAATTTGGCCTATTCACTGACAAATTTTCTATTTTTAGCGGCATTTTGAGAGTCAAATTTTTTTAATTATCTAAATCTCTGTGTTTTAATTTTTGACAAAGCTTGGTGAGAACAAAATTGTTTATAATGCATTTACTATATTTCTTGTAAAATAGTAGTAATAAACCCATTATATTGAATTGGAGTTTTATATATTTGATTAGTGATACATTAAAATTCATTATTGCAATCAAAATACATTTATATCAGCGGCTTAAGTGGTCGAATTTCGGCTGCTAACCCTAAAACCGGATTAAATTTTAAATTTATTGGCCGCTAACCAGCATTTCCAATAAACTGGACCTGCCAGAAGCTAGGGATTAGTTAGTTTTTATGAAAGTGTATACTCCTGCACAATGCATATCACATTGTTCTACATTGAGTTTGTTGTAATGCAGTCTTTCAAGATCTTCAAATTTAAGTTATTCCAGTTTATGCATCTCATCCAAATTGTATGCAACGTATTTGTGATTCCAGCCTCAGAGGCTGATTCTGAGTTCAACGTTTCAACGTAAGAACTTTTTGCTAATGAAAATCTAACTTTTTTAAATGGAGATGTTGTATTTTTGAAAAAAGCAAGACTTAACAAATTTATCTAATCTGTACTGATGATTAGCTTACTTTGCAAATTTGAAAAACATGTTAATTTGAGAGTATAGCGTTTTAACCAGTGACCCCATCTATGTCTTTTTCCCATCGAGTTGCAAACAAGTGGAAATTTTGGAAAATTTGGCCGGTTGAGAAAAAGCGTAGTCTTTTCAGTCGGATCAGCAAAAATCATGGCCGGTTTCAATTCTGCCCTAAGATATTGGCAGCAGTTGAAAATTCATTGGATATGTTCAGCATGAAAAACCTGAAAATATTACTATACTTTTCATAATATCTTAAAAATATAACACATTTTAATTTGAAATGTTGCTCTAAGCTGTAGTATATCAGATAACTTGGGTGGATTTATTCCCTGAGCCAGAGAGGTCAAATTCTTACACAAAATTATAAATTTGAATTGAAGAATATATTTTAGTAAGAAGATTGTCACAGAGGGCACGTGGACGGACTTCAAGTTTCTTAAAAACGATACTGAGATGGTTACTTACTATTTAGGACATCATAAAATTTACAATGGAAACTACACACAATGGGCTAATTGGCATCGAACAAGATCTTTTCTTAATATTTCCTCCTGTAAGTATCGAATGAATTTTGAAATTTTACTTTCTGAATCATATATTAGGTTGAAGAAAATTTTATGTATTGAAAAATATTTCCCACGGATAATTAATTGTTTTTTTCAAGTTTTTCATTTGTGCATCAAATGAACGAATTTCAATTAGTATTAGACGTTCTGTGCAAATTTTCAAAGAAATGGCAAGCGTAAAATTTTTGAAATTGATTCCGACCCTAAAGAAATCTTAGAATTTGCCTAATAGTTCACAATATACTTGCTAGAAAGTAAGTGTTAAATCATAAAAAATCATTTTTGCATAAATATTGTATTCTAAAATATTTATTCAAACATTGTATTCTCAAATTAAAGGCATAACTAACTTATAGCTATTCAACTTACCAGATAGTATGACAATTCTAACAACTGCATAAAAACTCAAAAGCAATAGGTTGGGGTGCATAATTATAACGAGTTAAGGGCAATGATTGCCCTGCCATGCCTTACAATATTGAAATTGACAGGAATTTAATATAATAAAGGTCAAAGCAAATTTATTGCTCAATATATCTATTCAAAAAATCTACAAAATAACACGTGACAAATAAAATAAAATATAAACAAATAATTAATTAAAAATTAATATGTACAATATATAATAATATAATCACTGCTTGAGTGAATGTTTGTGTAGGTGCTCAATGTTGGATGTATGTTTCGAATGCATGAAGTGTATTACCATCACCTAATGTATACTGTTTTATTAGAAGAAGTTGTTTCAATTTTTTTCTAAACTTTTTATAGTTTTTTTCTATTCGCGTTTCATAATTTAAATTATTCCACAATTTAATTGGCATGTGATGAAAGCCATTATAATATTTATCTAAACACAAATATTTAATAAGAGTCAGAGCAAAATTATTGCGCAATATATGTATACAAAATCTACAAACTAACACATGACAAAAAAAACATGAACAAATAACTACAAATTAATGTGAACAATATATAATAATATAATCAGTGCTTGAGTGAATGTTTGTATAGGTGCTCAATGTTGGATGTATGTTTCGAATGCATGAAGTGTATTACCGTCTCTAATGTATACTGTTTTATTAGAAGAAATTGTTTCAATTTTTTTTAAACTTTCCATAGTTTTTTCTATTCGCCTTTCATAATCTAAATTATTCCACAATTTTCATTGATATGTGATGAAAGCCATTATAATTTTTATCTAAGCTCAAAAATTTTTGCGCTCGCTCATTTAATTTAATATGGTCATTAAGGAAAAGGAGAGATGTTTGTATAGATTTGAATTTAAATAAGATAGATAGCATATGCATATGAATTTGATAAACCGGAGATAATATTTTATATTTATTACGATATACTGATGCTTCGTCATGCTTTTGTGGAAAGTTTAGAGTTTTTAAACAACAATTAAATGTCTTTGATTGAAGCATACGATGTTTCGAATTTAGATTAGTTAAAAGAAAGCAACAGTATTGAAAATGAGACAAACAGAAAGCATGTATTAAGTTAGTTATGCTAATTGCTTGATATTACATTGCGTAAGTGATAAAGATATCTAATGCCTGCAGTCATTTTTTGAATTTTATTCAGTAGAAATTTTTCAAATGTTAATTCATTCTCTATCTCCAATCCTAAATAGCTGACTGATTCACTTTGCTTTATTGACTCATTATTTATCTTTAGTTCTATATCACTTATTAGATTTCTTTGTGCTTTCGGTGAAAAAATTATAAATTGAGTATTTTCAATATTAAGTTTCAATTGATTATTTGTAAAATAATAGTTTAATTTTTCTATATCTGTTTGGAGGTTTTTTGTAGCATCAAAAGCATTTTCTGCGGTACTTATTAGACATGTGTCGTCGGCGGCATATTGGTAAATGTCGCTGTTTTTAACATGTTTTATTATATCACTTACAAAAATTGCAAAAAAAATAGGGCGAAGTACATTGCCTTGGGGTACACCACGGTCGGTCGTAATACAACTTGATTTTTTACTGTTTAATATTACATGCTGCTGTCTATTTTTTAAAAAGTTCATGATTAAATTAATGGAGTTAGCACCAAAATTATAATTTATAAGCTTGTCTTGCAAAATGTCAAAATTCATTGAATTGAATGCCTTACTTAAATCTAATAATGCTACACAACTGCAGTTATTATGAGATATATTAGACTTTATTTGTTGAGTAATAGATAGAATTGCGTCTTGGGTGCTGTGGCCATTGCGAAATCCAAATTGTTTATGTGATAGGATGCTTTCACATTTTAGGAATGCGTTTATTTGAACATACAAAAGTTTTTCAAAGAGTTTGCTAAAAGGATGTGTAATACAAATGGGTCTATAATTTTTTGCGTTTAG
>CABFPE010000333.1:519414-532267 GCA_900660155.1 Hofstenia miamia | reverse complement strand
GATCAGATAAACATTGCCCTTGTCAATCACATCCTCTAGCACTTTCAATAATAATATATATATATATATATATATATATGTATATATGTATATATGTATATATGTATATATGTATATATATATCTTAAATTTGAACCTTTCAATCAGGATACCCTTCATTGACAGCAAATAGAAAATCAATTATCTGTGATTCTGCAGCTCATTGATGTCTGCTCATTTTGAAATAAATTGAAGATAGCAAGCTAATATTTTTAATTAAAAAATGCATAGAAATTCCAATGAATATTCTAGATCAATCAAATATTTACATTTAATTGTACATAGTCAGTAAATTTATAAATAAGTATTTATGTGCTTAACGTTTCCAAGTTTTAAAATGTAATTTCCATCAAAAATGACACTTTGAAAAATCAAGTCAAATAGAAGAAAGAGAAAGGCATTCCATGTGAAGCTTTCCTAAAGTCTGAAACATATGTAATAAAATTTCACGGAGCAATTCGCATTATAATGTCTGAATGGGGTAATTTCTTACCCCACAGTAATTAAAGTGTTAATACTACAGGTTTTCCTATCAGAGATCCGAATAGAACAAAGATCCGACTTGCACGAGCAAACCCAGTCAAAAATCAAGTGTCGCAAATGCATCCTATTGATGTCGCAAGTGTCTCATATCCTAGTGAGACGCTTTTAAGATGGTGTTGTTCTGCAGATGTCTCATGAGATTACATTGAGATTCCATTTCAGAATTAATGTATAATTCAAGCAATGTAAAAATAATTTATGCAAAATGTCAGCACTAACTGAGAATTGTTTGAAAATTATTAAAACTCCTTTTTACTTTATAATCTTTTATGTTGCATCAAAAAAAATTATTTCAAATTTTATTCAAAATTGAAATGTTTAATTTATATTTATTATTGCCAAAATTGCTAAAGAATATATGCGATGTTTTAAATCTATCATTCATACGAAATAAATTAGTAATTACATATCTTGTAATGTAATCTGTTATCAATACTAGCGGTATTGTGTTAGTTATTGATAGTTTTGACTGCGCAAAATGTCTTTGCGTTTCTAATTGCTTTGCTGTTTGCATTGTTATATGCATCTGTGCCAAGCAATTGGGTCTGCAGAATCTTATGCATTCTTTGTTGCAGCTTGGTCATTGCTATTTAATAAATTTACTAATGATAATCTTTTATATGCACTTAAAACGCATTGAAATAGTGTATTTTGCTGTTATAAATGGTGTCGTTGTGAGGGTCATTAACCTATCTCGCTTTCCGCTATTCTCAATGTATCTCATTGTGATACAATCTCAAGCCCATCTGTTGAGACAGCCTGAGAACGTCTTGTTGAGGCACATGGTGTCTCAATGGGACATCCTTGAGATATCGTTTTAGACGGACATTAAGACAGATTGAGGATCGTTTTAGGATACATTGGGACGTTCTTGTGTTATCGCTACGATGGCAATTATGTCGCAGTGAGATGTTTTTAGGATATCGTGAGGATTTCTCATTTTTGTCTGGGAGTATCCGAACAGCATAAGCAAAGATCCGAATAGCACAAGCAAAGATCCGACTTGCATAATCAAAGATCCGAATAGCACAAGCAAAAATCCGAATAGCACAAGCAAATATCCGACTTGCATAATCAAAGATCCGACTTTTTATGACCTTGCCTAAAACATTTTATTTTTAATAACGATGATCTATCTATTGTAATTTGATGAATTTATCACCGATACACATGTTTTATAGTTATTGAATCATTTATTAACATATTATTTCAAAAACGTGGCATAAAGACCACTTAAAAGAAAATTATTGAGCTCTTTATTTCGGAAAATACCGTAGCAATAAAAAGATTAAAAATCTTGAAAAAAGAAAGCTTTTCTTGCACTGAACTAGAATTAATACTTATTTAAGTATTTTATTTAATTTGTAGTTGAATAACACAGCGCAAAGCAAAACACAAACAATCTCTAAAATCTTAGATTCTTTTATAAGTCTTCCATTCTAACTGCTTTTGGTACAACTTTTGCTAAAATATGGCGGAATAAATTAGTAATTTTTTGAGAAGTCACTGCTGGAGTGCTCTCGTTGATTACACTTTGCAGTTGCCTGTGCCGAAACGCTGTTTTACTTTCACCCTCAATTATTTCATCTTCATAGTGGTCGAACAGTTCTCTAGCTTTAGATTTAATTACGTTGAACATATTTTCGATAGGGTTCAGTTCGCAACTATTGGGCGCCAGGCGTTTAATCGTGTAATCACGAGGCAATTTTGCTTCTATCGCAGTCTTCGATATTGTTGTGACATAGTGCATTGTCCATAATAATGAACGGTCTTTCCACTTCAAATTCCTGCGCTTTGCTGACAACATCGCACAAAAACTCAATAACTTGCTCTTTCTTCGCACTGCCAACTACAATCTGTTTGTGGATAACACCGTAATGCAAACATTAAAGTCAAGTGAGGATGACGTTGACTCCCAAACGATCCTCTTAGAAGGTTCGCCAATTTTCGCCCTTCCTCTAGTCCGTCCTTGCTAGATATAGAATCCCGTTTCATCAAAAAAAATGAAATCGGAGTCAGAGACCGACTGAAACCAAGAGACATATTCCTTCAGTTTCAATTTATTTGATAACAAATTTCTCGCATCAGGAACACATTCTATCTTTTTCATCATATACAGTTCACCTGATAAAGCACGATTAATACTTGTTCTTGATATTTGGATATTATACTGTTCGTTTGTACTTTTTGCAATGCTGACTAAAGTAATACACGGATTCTCCTCGACCATTTGGATTATAGAATCACGAATTTCAGGGATCAGTTTGACAACTTGCGAACGTGCGCCACCGGGTTTAGAAGTGCCATCTGCTTTCTTCTTCACTATTCGATAGGCTGTGTCACGCGTCACACCCAAAGGCATGAGCAACAGCGATATAATCTTCACCCCATTCGGATGCTTCTATCAGTTGTTGTCGATCTTTTTGTGAAATGCATTTGCCTCCATGTCCCATATTATCGAAATATTGCGAATGGTGAAAATGAAATGATTTGATTGTGTAGTTCTATAACTGTACTACTGTACTGTATTATTTAATATATTAGACATCAATATCATTTGAATATTTTATTTCTTAATGTTAGTTCAAATTTGAATCTCGTTTATGTAAAGATATTTATTTTTCTGTTTAACTTGTTTATGCTACTTATAACGTTTCCCAATAAAGTTAGATCTTATTTATTCTTGCTAATATCGATTGACGTCCGATGCTTATACATTGATAGGTAGTGGAACATAAATAACAGTTAAGACTTTAAGACATGTGACCCAATATTTTCTCTTTGAAATATTTAAAACAGTCATACAATTCCTTTAGACGACCTAATGTATGTATGTCTGTGATAATTCCTTTGGACAATATATTTAAGCCAATTCCGATTTTCAAGAATTTTAATCAAGATTTAAATATTTTTATTCACATAAAAAATATGTTAATTAAATGATTTAATAACTATAAAACATGTCTATCGATGATAAATTCATCAAATTACAATAGATAGATCATGGTTATTAAAAATAAAATGGTTTAGGCAAGGTCATAAAAAGTCGGATCTTTGATTATGCAAGTCGGATATTTGCTTGTGACATTCGGATTTTTGCTTGTGCTATTCGGATCTTTGATTAAGCAAGTCGGATCTTTGCTTGTGCTATTCGGATCTTTGCTTATGCTATTCGGATATTTGCTCGTGCAAGTCGGATCTTTGATAGGAAAAAACTGTAGTTCTAATATTAGTTGGCAAAGTTAATTAACATAACAAAAGCAATCAAGAAGATAGTTCTCTTCCTGCTATTGATGTTAATTATAAGGAACAGATTTGTTAGGACTAAAAATGGCCAGGAAAATGATTCTACAGTAGAAAGGTGCAAATGTAGCATTGCAATAAATTATAATTTTATTTAGAATATTTTTATTTGTAAAAACCTTTAGTACTAATCATTGTAACAAGACAGGTCATAAAAAAAGAATACAGCAAAAAATAGTTTGGCTGAAAGTCATTTGCTTGGCTTTTTACAAAAACAAGCCTGAACAGAAATTTAAATTTTAAATGATTGTCTGATCAAAATAAAAATTGTTAGATAACACCTGTAAGTAATTTCAGTCTTTTTACTGTAACCAGTTAGTAATCAAGAAAGGAAACTGAGTTGTATTAGAATTCATTATCAATAAACATTTACTGGAGTTTAGTCATTATTTTGTATTATTTAATTTATCTGATAATTGAATGAAAGTTAGCAACTAAATTCTAAGCTGGCAATGGTAGTAGTCACTTTGCATATGATCATGAATAGTGCAAAATAATAACAACTATGAATATATTTTTAATTCTAAAGCCTTAATAACTATTTTGAAATATCTAAATGTTTCATCAATTACTGCTTGGATTACTTTATGAAAATTCAAAGTTTATTTATTTGACTATGAGATACTAAACCTAACCTTTGTAGTATTGTAACATCCTCCACCTGGCCTATTTGCACTGTGTGTTACTGTTGGTGATTAGCACTCGATAAATTGCGGGTGAGGAGTTACTAAGTTGTTGAACCGTCAGACTTTTCTATCTTATTAACTAGTTATGTTAATTAAATGATTGAACATTGACTATCACTGTTTAGGTGATGGAGTCACGTGACGTTCCCACTTCAGTTCTTTCGTTGGGCTACTGCCCGAAGCCGATCTCCACAAAGCAGTTCCTCTCTTCCGTAAATGATGAGTGAATCCACGGCACCATCTCAGCTCAACTGGGATTAATTATGTGTACCTTACCTTAACTCAGTGCATGCACTCATGTCAAGTTGTAACTGACTTAAACTCAATTTTGTAAAGTGTTTGTTGTTTTGATTTAGTAAAGCAACCGGGCATTGACACTAACTGCATTTACATAATATTAAAATTAGCCATTACCGTAAAACTATCGGCTTAATAATTTACTTAATAAAATTGCAGTTTCCTATACTTACATTTAATGATAGTACATGTAAGGTCATTTATCAGGTCGATTATAGTCGAGTCTCCTACATTTAAGAATATATAAATATCCCTAAGTGTCGACTATCCAGTCGTTTCAAGCATTGATTATTTTATACATGTATTGATCGATAGTCAGACTAGGCAAGAATCGAAAAACTCCTAACCGTAACATAAGTGCGGTTTCGTGACTGGCACAAGGACCCTTCGAATCGATCCCGTGATGGAATCCAGCCACTACTCGACACAACTTGCCTAGCTGCACATTTTACTAAATAATCAAACCAGATAAGAGTAGAATGAAAATAAAATAAACTCCGAAGAATTTATTGTTCATCAAAATTCTGGTTGAATCAAAGCTATTTATAAAAATTCTACAAAAGTACCTGCCGATTTAAATTTCAAATGATTCGTCTGCCAATATGGCTGTTCCTACGTAAGCGTTATTTCGCTCAATTTAATTTGTCAAATATTACTTTATCGGCTAGCAGGTTTTTCTCAATTTGAACAATATTAAAGCTTGGTTGCATCTTACAAAAATAACTAAGATCATTAACTAATTTTTACAATCAATTTCTTTTAATTATTATTAATCATTCGACGTTTGTTCTTTGCTTGCAGCTTAGTTGCTTTTTTGGATGATGTTACAGTATAAACTATTTCTAATTTACTAAATAGACAATCATCACAAAACCAAAGATGCTTGTATCACCAATGGTCAACGAAAAAGGCAAAATTAAATTCAGTTAATAATTCATCTATTAATTAAATGCTTAATTAATACAAACAACTTAAATGGGAATTATATTTAAATGATAGTCTAATTTCTTGTTAACTCTGTGTTAACAATGTATTATTGGTAAATAACAACTAAAATGGAGTGAGCTGCAATGTGTGTATTATCAATGACTGCAACATCATGTTGAGCAATGTGCTGTGGTTAGAAAAATTGTTACAACTGCAATGTGCCAGAAGGATGCCATTTGAGTCAACAACACTTCCAGAACCTAAATAGATTAATGTTGTTCAATTGTATGACTTGTGGATATATTATAGATGTTCTCAGTTATATACAAAAAGGTAGCATAACATAATGCTGATGATTCTAATTGTTGAAATTAATGATGTCAAGGATAGCACTTATGGCAAAATATAGAAAAATTGTTGATAGTATGAGATTTCACACAACCTTAAACAGAGTTGTGTCGTCAAAAATAAAAATGTTCAAAGCAAAAAATACTGTAAAATGATAGAAAATGTCACAATATCAAAAATGAACTCTGATTCTTCATCTTTTCCACAAACAACTAAGCTGAAAATTAATTTCTCATAGACAAATTCAACAACACAATTTGCAAATATTGATAAAAGTAGACCAGCAAAGGAAACTAAATGATAACTTGATATTTTCAAAGCTGTGTGAAGATATTTTGTTAGGGAAGAACTTACAAGATGTGAAAATATGGAAAGAAACATATCAATGATTTGAAGGATTACTACACTATGTCCTGAGAGTTTTAATGACTCCAAATTGAGCTTTAGTGAAGATGAAATTGTTTCTAATGATAATAGCTTATGACTATCAGCTTGTCAAAGATCTTAAAGTTGAACTATATGAAATCAAACAATAAAGACATTTTGTTTCAAAGCTGTACAAAAACATTCAATCTAACCTAGGCACAATGAAATATGTATACAATTCTCAACATGCATGAATGAAAACAGCAAAGATACATTCTGTCATATATCCAAATGTAAATGACTGCAACAGGGATAGAAGAGGGTGCACAAAAATCACAGTTAGCACCAAAAAGCTGACTCAATGCACAATATTTTGGATTCAATGAAACATGTACAAGAAGCAGTCAGCAAGTACCCCTGCCGGAATGTGATTCAAGAGCACATTGTCTTAGTAGTGGATAAGTCAAAACTGCAAAAAATACTATGGACATGCTGCATTTTTTGGAGGAAGAAACCTAACACCAATTGCAGTGGCTGCTGTGTCACTTTCATCCTAATGACCTTTCATTACACTATCTGGTGTTGTTTTAAACATCTTACTCTGATATCCAGCCTTTCTAAAAATCTGCTTTACTTCATTAAATGTAAAATCCTAAAATCTTTTGCTAAATTATTGAAATTACCATTTACTTTTTCTTTGCTTCATAGCAAATGTAAATGTGAAATATGACGCTACAGAGAGAAATTAATCATGTTTTTATATTGAAAGTTTGGAAAAAATTTTACACAAATGCTCTGCTTGTACAAGTAAGTATTGCATTTGCCTGAAATTAACATGAATAAGTTTAGTTAAATAATTAGCGGTTACTAAAATTCAAGAGATTAGATTAGCTAAAATTATGGAATTAATGATAAAATATTGAAATTAAACCACTGATTAACTGTAATTAATGTAGAGTCACGCGGGGACTTTTGAATTTTATTTTTAAATTTGATCTAATTCTTACTTTTGTAATTTGTTGTGATTACGTCACTTCGACATGACTCATTAATTTCGAGATTAGTTTACATTGCTATAATTATGTCCCCTCAATGTTGTAATACTTAAAATCTCTTTTTATTGTGCGATTGGGTTTCAGTTCTAATAAATAAACTGATGTAAGTTTCATGTAACCTGACTTGTCACAAGCCATTTCCGAATTCTTATAAAGTACATGATGGAAAGCGATCAATAGTCAGCTAAACGGGAGGTAAAAAACTCTTAACCATACACCTAACTTAAATGCATTTCATGAATCAGGGGTGAAGAACCTTGAATTGTTCCCGTCATGGGATCCTGACCACTACTCTTGATTGTGCTTCTGGTTAAGTAGAGATACTTTTGAATGCACATTAATGCAGTTGAAGTATAAAATTAGATGCAAAAAAAACATACCCAAATTTTCATTTGATGAATGCCCCTATAAAATCTTTATAATATTTTGTAAGTACGTCTATAGCATGTTACATAAAAATTCAATGAATAGTACGAAATGGTAGAAATAATGGATATGGATCCAAAGCTCATGGTCAATGAATATTTATAATTATAGTGTAATCAATTTAAAAAGCAAAACCAATTGAAAATGTAAGAAAAACAAGGTTATTCATTATAAGATGTCTGATTTAAGCAATATAATTTTATTGATTTGGGAGGAACATTTGGTAATAGTTTATGAAGCCGAGGATCCGTTGTATGTTAATGGTTTTCGGAGCTTGAATGTCGTCTATCAATTGTTTGGCATTGTCCCTTAACTGTATTTTGCCTTGGGTGATGTGTTTTCCCAGAAATATGACATGATTTTTAGCAAGAGTGCATTTTTTCGCATTCACTCTGAGACCAGCATTATATAGTAATTTCAGTGTTGTGTTTAATTCTTTGCCATGCTCTGGTATGTTGTTAGACCCTATTAGGATGTCGTATATGTATGCTGCGACTCCTTCTGATAGTTAGCAGTTCTCTTTAGTTAGTATTTTCATAACGTATCTTTGGAACATTGCTGGACAAACACTGGAAATAAATAATTTTATTGAAATAATTTCAATAAATAATATTGAAATAATTTATTTTACCAACAGAAAATAAAAATAATTTATTTTTGGGAAAAAATAATTTCAAAATAATTGTGCTTTTCTGTCACTGAGTATATGGCTCTTTTGCCTGCCTGGGAATTTGGCATTTTTATCGCTGAGGCACAATTTATTTGTTTACAGACAGGGCTCTTTGCTAGCTCTCACATTATTCAGTGCATTAGTGGTCAACCTGTGGCGGCTGTGCAAACTGCATCATCAGCATTGCNTCAATATGCCTCCATGAATGAATAAGCAGATCATTGAGCATTATTTTACAGAAGTTCAAAAAGGGGAGTATGTTTGCAAGTGCGGCCCTAAATGCAAACAACGCCCGAATACAGGGTATGCAAACCTTTTAAACCATATTACCGTCGATCACCCGAATTATCTAAAGGAGTTGTCAGACAAAAGTGGTTTACAAAGTGCTTGTAAACTTTGCTGAAGTTGCTTTGAAAAAAAAGAAAGTCTCCGCTTCATGTCATTTAAGTTGGGTGCCGCCAACTTCCAACCTGGTCGAGCCTTTGTTCAGTTCAGCTAAGCAAGTCATGATCCCACATTGCCAAAACATGACACCCATGCATTTTCTTGAAGGCTAACAGGCGATTTTGGGATTCCTTAGTGCTGGATTTGGTTATCAATAAAGAAGCTGCTGAGTAACTGTTGAAAATCATTGAATAATGTTTTTATCTTGTGTGCTGTAATTTTGAAAATAATTGCAAAAAAATAATAATAATTGCAATTATTTATTTTTTGTTCTTAAAATAAAAATAATTTATTTTTGGTTCAAAATATATTTCAATAAATTATTTCCAGTGTCTGTTGCTGGAGCATTACAAAGGCCAAAGGCCATGTAGAGCCATTCAAATAGGCCGTAAGGTGTAATGAAGGCCATTTTCTCTATGTCTTCTTCTTTCATTGGCATTTGCCAATAGGCTTTACAAAGGTCTAGAGTTGAAAAGACTTTGTACTTTGCTGTGCTGTAAAGAATATCGTCGATGCCTGGCATCTTTTACTGTGATGCCATTTAGTTGCCTAAAATCGATGCAGCGACAATGTTTTTCACCCTGCCTTATGAAGACAGTCAGAGAGGCATAGAGGCTGCTGCTTCTCCTTATTATTCCATGATTGAGTAATTCCGAGAGTGTTTTCTCATATTGATCTTGAAGGTTAGCAGGTACTTGTCAGCATGCTTGATGCATGGGTTTGTGTGGCACTGTTTTTATCTGATGTTCTATTGTGATAGCTTTGCTGACACTTATTTCATTGTTGTTGAATACTGCAGGTTGTTTTGTATGATGTTGTTCATTATTTGTCACTCCTCCTCAGTAAGATGGGGGTGAGAGTCTGCAGTTAACTGTGGAATCTGTTTGGTGTCTTTTGATGTAGTATCTGTTGATGATAGTAGGATCTGTTTGTTTTTTGTGACATAGCATTCCAGAGGCATGCCAATTATTGTAATTACATTATTCTTTAGAGGTACTACTCTCAGAATTATTTAAGATTGCTGTGTATCCAATGTTGTTGTGAATTGACATAACATTGTTTAGTACTGTTAGGAGAGAGTTTTTGGCGCCATATAAGTTGGGTATGACTGTGTCTCCTTCATAGTGTTTGTTGGGTTTTATCTTTGCTATGTGCCACTGTAAAGGCTCTAGTCTTAAATTGTCAGTTAATGAGAATTCCAAAGTATTCATGCCTTTTGTGGCTAGCAATACTGATACATTCTTGTCTTCTTGGATAGTTAGTGTTTTATTAGAATAGTTGATGAGACAATTGTTATTGGATAGGAAGTCTCTTCCAATTATCATTTTGTATGGTAGAGGTTGGCTCATCATATCTATAATGTGAATGTCTTGTTTGAATTTCACATTGTTGATTGTTAGTCCTGCATTCTTTACAGTGTCTTTGATGTTTATGTAATCTCTTGAGGCACTTATTAGTCTTGTGTTGTTGGTTGTTATGTCCTCTGTTCCATCCAATAGCTTAAGCACAGGTGTCAGCCATGATTGTTATCAAGACGCCGGTGTTGACAGTTGCCTTTATATTGTAGTTGTTTATGGTTATCAGTATCAAGTTTCTTTCTAGTAGATCTGTTACAATCAGTAGCTCTTTTGCTTGGTCTTGGGCAAGTGCCCTTATTCATTTAAATCTTCGTCATTGGAATCTGATTGTTTGTGGTGTTCAAGGTCTTCCGCAGTATAGTAGCTGTCTTCATTAATGAGGTAGATGATCTTTTTGCAATTGGGCTTTAAGTGGCCTTTTTCGCCACACTTTTTAGAAAGTTTTCTGGTTTTTCTGCTATTGCTTTTTGTAAGTCGTTGTTTTTGGCAAATGTTCAACGAGGTTGGTATGAGGATGTTGGTTGTAGTCCTTGCTGTCGGTTTACTCTTTCATAGTTTTCGAGAGTTAATTGGATATTTATGGCTTTCTTTATCAGAGTGTTGATATCATCGTCTATATCACATTGTTTTTTGAATCTAGTTTTCATCAATTGAGGTAAGCCTGCATGGATGTATGAATAAAGAACTTGGGGGTAATATCTGTGTTCCTCTTGTGATAAGTGAAGTAGTCGATCAAATTTATAGATGTAACTCATAACATCTTCGTTTTTTTCTAGGCAGCATGTGTACAGTTGCATTTTATATTGTTTTCTGGTACAATCATTGTTGAATCAGTTGTTCATTGCTGTGACGAGTTTATCATAATTGGTTTTTATATTGTCATCCAAGTTGAAATAAACTTGTAAAGCTCTGTCTTTTAAGAAGAGGGGCATTTGTGTGGCTCTATTTTGTTTTGTGCCATTTTGCTGTATTAAATAAATTTCGAAAAGAATTATCCATTCATGAAAAGTTTGTCCTTTTATGTCGAATTTTCCTGTGAATAGTTGTGGCATTTTGTGCAGTTTTAGGTCTGCTTTTAGAGGCATGTCTGGTAGCAAAGATACGCGTTTCTTTGGTTTTGTGCTGAGGGTTGCTTCAACATATGCTGGTGTTGTGGGCTTGGCAGTGGCAGTGGCGGCTGCAGTAATGGTTGAGCGTTTGAAGCTGTTGATTGATAAAGGTTTTGTTTGGGCTGCATCCGCTCTGTAATGGTTTCTAGAATATTTGTTCTGAAGACATTTAAGTTTTCTCTTATGGATGATTCTAAGTTTGAGAATTGTTTCTGTATGACATAAGTAGATTTGGGTTGAGGTGATGCGATTTGTGCTAAATGGCTTTCTAGAGTTCCCATTCTAGTTTCAAGATCATTTATGTGGTTGGTGTGATCCATGATGATTTCCATCAGTTCAGTTTTGTTTAAAGTTTTCAAACTTGATATACTATAATTCACCATATTTGTAATGTAAGCTAAAAGAGGAGGAGGTTAGCGGCGGTAAACAGTTGTAAGTATCCATTGTAATATGACTAGGCTTAAGATTCCATTCAGTAAAAGAGTATAATTTGGTACAGTTCGACATGACAGGTGGCGGAGCTTGGCAAAAATATAATAAAACTTATTATTTCGATAAGGTGTCGAAGTTTAAGGAGCAACAGAGTGTTGTTTTTACGTACGAGGGTCACCATAATCATAGTTGGCCCTAAGAGTGGGCAAAAACATAGTGATAGTGTAGTATCTATTCTCGTTTGGGTAAAACCTCCTACAGAACTGCTTTGGCATAAACAATTTAGAGTAGCAAACAGGTATAACAAACTAGAATAACTACTGCGAATATGAACTCCAGTTACATATAAGAATACGTGGCAATTAGTTGCCGAAGCAAGACAACAAAGCTACCACCTAGAATGCACGAAAGTCTGGATCAACTAAACCCCAAAACTGAACGGGCTTAAGCAGCTTGTGTAGACAGTTGAGGACGTCCTACATCTGAATACGCACTCAACTCACTCCCTTTCAGCTTTGTAGAAGATTTAGCTGCTCATGGCCATCTGAATATAGAGCATATATGAGAGCAACAATAAACCTGGTATTAAACCAAAACAATTTATTAAGCATTTGTGCACACGAACTCCCTATTTATACAGATAAAAAATACTATGCAATACACCTGCCAGGGTAGAACAAAAATGTAAACACTTGATTGGGTAGCTGAGTATCGCGGGAACATGGCAGGAATTAGCATGAATGATATAGAGACGACTCCTAGCGGCGGCGAAATGATGTGCGTGGGAATCCTGTAGCATAACAAAGGTCCCGATTGTATTATATATATATATATATATATATATATATAT
>CABFPE010000333.1:507933-518742 GCA_900660155.1 Hofstenia miamia | reverse complement strand
ATATATATATATATATATATATATATATTTAAATTCTGAGATTTACTTACATAACCATGAAATATGGATGAAAATTTTAAGATATTGCTAAGATCTAAGCATCATAAAATTATTTTTAAACTGCAGCAAACAAAGAAAAATTACTTAATAAACAACATAAGTTAACATCAATTATTCTAGATCTATAGTGCATGCAATATTCTTATAATTTCCTTTAGTGTAGTTATATATACAATATGCTTTACGAATTTTTTATATCGTAGCACAATAACTGGGAAAAATAGAAATGAAACTTATGAGAATTTAATCCATATTGTGGCATCGGTGAGAAATCAGCATGCGTTCCTACTAATCTATCGTATGGAGGGTCTCGAGTCGATGCGTGGATTGACCGATGCTACATAACTAACTCCTTCTGCCTATAAACCATATCCTAATTAATCCTAATTAAGGATAAAAGTAAGCAGGAGATTGTGTTAGGGAAGAGTGGCCACACTCGGCCGACCTGATACAGATAACATTTTAGAACTGTCGTATAAGACTAGATCCCTAATTAGATTAGGAAACAAGAAGCTTTAACTCTTGGGTGCAAGTGGGGAACCTAAGTGCTAAGTAAAATGACCTCAGTGCATTTCTCATCTCGTGCAATTCAGGTGAAAGCATTAATAATAAATTTCATTACGAAGGAATAGCAGTGCAAGTGTCCTATCCCTATACCTAACCTAGTTAAAGGATGGCCATTAACCAGCTTGTCCGCCGAAAGGGTGCCTTTAACGACGCAGTTGGAAAATTAGATACACATTTTATAAAAATTAAAAGTCAAAAGAAAATATGTAATATGAATTTACTGGGAACCATTCAATCCAACAATGAATAAATCGCACATATTTATACAAACGAAACTGATGAAGGAATCAAACACTAGTACACTTTTGCTAACACGAATAAATAAAACACGTTCTGTACAATAAACTTTTAAGCTAACAAAAATACCGCATAATAATTTAACGGAAATAATTAAGCTAAGATTGCAACGTTTGCATAAGAACTAAATTCATTAATGTCGAAATTCAAATAGATAATTGATGCCACAATATGTATATATGTATATGTATTATTGCTATTACAACAAAAATGTATCTATTCCGCCTTTCGCGATACTCTTACATACATGTAGTATATATATATATATATATATATATATATATATATATATATATATATATATATATATATATATATATATAGCAAAACTATAATATTTTAACCATATCTCAGCGGCGCTATTTTTTCACGTTTAAGGCTAAGGTTAGACTACGTGATTGTTAGCAAGAAAAATGACGAAACAAGTCACATTGCTAATTATCTCGGTGGTTAGACGTGTGATTGCGATATTATCACAATGTGACAGATCACGCGTGACCAATCACATAGTCTAACAGTAGCCTAAAGAACCACGTGAAATATTTTTTACATTCACATTCAAGCTGTACCGGAAAGAGAAGTATATTTGAGGGAGGCTCCTATCTGGTATAAAGTTTTTCGCATTTTTTAACATACGGATTCCTTGTCCATATTTTTAAATATAAAACTGTAGCCATTTGTTTTTCCTTTACAGAATTTAGAAAATTTACAACAATTGTCAATCAAAGACGAATTCTTTCTACGAATGTGCTACCAATTCATTCAAAAAATCAAATATAACGTGAATATTTTAAGATGATACATATGGAAATAAATTTTAAAAAACTTTGAGCAATTTAAATGTGATTTCAATCAACTGCCATTTTCTGTTCTAAATTTCTACTCTAAGTTTCTCAATCTTGAAAACTTTGTAATTTATCTCAAGTTTTCTATCATCAGCATGCCTTCAATTGTAAAAATCGACAAATTTTTATTCAATATTTTGAATTGCAGTACCGGAAATTTGTAAATATTTGAATTAATGCAAAATATTGGATTTTGATCACTTTCTTGCAGAACGATTATTTTCTGTTTAAATAAATTTTAAACAAATACAAGAATAACCGATTAGAGGAAAAAACAACAGAAATCAATAGCAATTTTTTCTTGAAAATGATTTTTTATAAGAACTGCAGGACTAATTGGTCAATAATTGTTATTTAAAATAAATGCAAAGAGCTATTTTTGAGGCAACGTTAAACAAAATTTTATCAGTTTTCTCTACGTTATTTAATAAGTCTTTATAACTAATTCAATAAAGTTTGCGCATTACAATATTGAATTTGCACAAAATTTATATACCTTTCTTAAAAATATTGTAGACAATTCAGTATGAAGATTAATATTAATAAGACTTGAGAAGTTCAATCTCAGCAAGGGATCTTCTCAAATTATATTTCATGAATATTGTATGATGCCATTAATAAAGAATGTATTCATTCAAAATGAAAATGAACCAATTTTGATGCACTTCCTATAAAAATTTCTCATTGGCCAAATCTAACAGAATAAGATATTGAGTTTGAAATATTTGAATTTCAAATTTAAATTAAATTTAACTGAAAATTTTAAGCTTTTAGAAAAATAAAAATAGATCTTGGTACCATATATAGATTTTCAAAAGAATTAGAAATGTGTCTATTGGTTCCCATGCGTCAACACAACACATTTACAACATTATATATATATATATATATATATATATATATATATATATATATATATATATATATTAAGGAAGTGAAACCTAATTTAAATACTAAATGTCATCAAACTCTTCACTTGTTTTAGTTTAATTAATTAATGATTTGTAAATTAATATTTTACCACCAAATAATTTTTGTTTTTGGACTGACGATGGTACAGTAAGTACCGAAAGTACTTTCAATTAAAATTTTCGTTTTTTTTAATAAAAAAATATATATATACATATATGCTTAAGTTTTTCAAAAAACCATAAAATTGTAAATAAATTCCCAGTGGCTTAAGATTAAACAGTACACATTAATTATTTTTGAAATTTACACTTATTTTGTATTTCATCTAGTTGTCTAGATCCGATTAGTATTAAAAAATATTTAATTGAATACCGAAATCCGATATAAGAATATCACTAACAAGAATATTTTTAGTCTTTCTTGAATGTTTCGAACAATTATGGTCTAGTTAGAAAACGCAGATTTCGAGCAAAATGGTTTGTGTGGGTTTCACTTTAGATTAGCCTTTTCTTTTAATTTTATATTTATAAAATATGGAGTCAGACTTTATCGGAATTCCCTTTGCCGGATAAGATTAAAAAATTCGCAAAAATTTCAACTACAAAAAAAGTTTGAGAAAATGGTCCTAGAACATTTCATGATTTTTTAAAATGAAATTACTAAATTATTGAAACTATATTTTAATTGTCGGTATTTAGTTCAAAACATAGTGCTTAAAATTTTGAAAAATGATTGAATTGAATACATTTTTCAATAAAGATACAGCTATTTGATTGGCTAGCATTCCATTCGTGATTGATTTTTAGTATTTACCTGTCAAGAAAAAGATTGAGCTAAATGTTTGAAAATATTCAAGAAGATTAAGAGAGACGGAATTTGCACAGGTTTGTTGTCATATAAAGATATTTCAGATTATAAAATAAATTTTTGCATGAATAATATATTTCCAAAACACAAAAAATTCATTGAGAACACAACTACTCAGAGATTTATTTACTCTAGAATTCAATGAAAGACAATTATTTGCTTTTTCAAGACTTGATTCAATACCGGTTGTAATACATCAACAATTGAGTTAGATACTCAAATAAAAGTATGACTATATAATTTTGAAAATTTCTAAGCCATTTATACATATTTTTTGCTCTTACATAAAATATTATCAATATTTCTATAAGTTGTATTTTGATGACCACAGTTAATTTATGGCATAGATAACATACATTGTGAAGATATAATTTTCACTGTTTAATATTTGTAGGTGATATCTTTAAACATAAACCAGTAAATACGAAATAAGAAATTCCATGATTCCAAAAACTATTTATGCCATCTAACTAAAAACCTGACGAATATATCCACAATCTGACAGCACCACTAATTTTACTCACGGCACGCCTCAACGGGTTTGAAGTCTATCTACACAGAAGAAAACATTAGAGTTCGTTGTTGACAACATGGGCCTTAAATTTTATATTTACCTGAACACTATGTTTGGAGAGATTGAAAAAAAAATTATGAAATCAGAATTTTCAAAGAAAAGAAGTTAATCCTTTCAAGTACTTTAGACTGTAATAATATTTGGCGAAAATGCTTTGTAAGTGTGGAAACACTTTTTTTGCTTGTTAAATATTGCACATTGACACTCTCTAGGGATTGAAAACTATATTAAGCAATTAAACTATAGATTCTTATGTCTAGAAATTGCCCATTTTATGATTAGAAATAACTTTGACGTCTTTTGCATTACATAAAACAACATTCTCTAGTCATAAAACCTATACCTTCATTGCTTAATATTATGTTTCAATCTCTAGAGAGTGTCAATGATCAATACATATATACATTTTAAATACATAGTATTTCTGATATTCAATTCTCTTATTAATTATAAATTCGTTTCATATACTACAAACTTTATAGGATTATCATTATTGGAGATATAAAGATGGAGTTTTGCAAGCAGTACTTCATTCAAATATTGGTCATATTCAATTATATTAATCCAGTGGTGAACATAATGAGGTATATTTCGCAGTCAATAAATCTTGATGAACAATATTCTGGTTTCACAATGACTGCGAATATTTTGAATATGTTGTCAGGGTATCCTTCAGCACCCTTGTGCATGGCTCTGTGTCTGAGAACAAAAAATTGTTGGTCCATAACATATGAAACTCTATTCAAAACATGTAGACTCTATCATACGGATCGGTACTCTAATCCTCTGGCATTTGTAAACTCGACTCAAAGCATTACCTATTATGGAATGAGCTTAAGATCAGAACCATTTTGCAAGTATCAGGAATCTCTCATCAAACTTGCTCTCACAGAAGAATGTGATGAAGTTAACAGGTTAAATTTTTAATTCTATGCACAAATATAATAAATGGTTGTCTAAGTGTTTAAGTAAAATTTGATTTTAAAAATACATCATTTTTATGAAATTGTCATAATAATTTTACTCGCCCATATATTTACTTGAGAAGTCATAGAAGAAAGTATTTTAGCTATTGTATGCTGTCATCAAATCACAACGATTTCGTGACGGTATAAAAATGCATGCAAATTTAGAGCAATCGCTAAAAATATTTTTTAGGCCATGTATTAAGATAGCACGCAAAATCAATTTTGTACGCCATCGAGTGACAGAAATATTTCATAGCAAGAAATATTTCGTAAAATGTAAATTCTTTTTGCCATTGTGCCATGTTTATTGAATAATACGTCAATTTATTAGTTCCTGGGCATTTATTTAATTAACACAGTACCATAAATTTTCTTCTGATGAAAAAGTTATGCGCGCAAAATCACAGGAAGATAGCCTATGAGAAAATGATTACCCAGTTAGAAGGTACTATACTATATGTAGATTACGAAATACAAAGTTTGTTAGAGGCTAATACTATAATTTGAATTTCTTGATGATGTAACGTATAAATTAGTGGTTTTGCATGAAGGAGAAATATATATCCTGATTGATAGAGATAGATATTTCTTATCTAAGTTATATTTGGAATCAAGTAGTAATTTGTAAAAGAAGATATTTGAAATAAAGTTTTGCTGGAGGAAGCTTAGCTTGAAGCAACATTTGGGAAAGAGCACTACCTAATAAGAAACAGCTTTTGCATTCCTGAGTTATCACCAGAACACAGTCAGTCATTTTTTAGTTATTCAAAGGAAACATTCCATTGTTGGTGCTATTATTGGCCATTGGTTGTAAATGACCGCTGGCCCAACAATGTTTGCCAACCGTCATCCATTACTGGCCCAATAATGGGCCACTGGTAAAGTAATAAAGGCCTTTAATAGGTCATTGATCGCAAACAGTAGCTTTTGATACTAAAGCATTAACTTTTTATATATAGAACAACAATTTTATATTGTTAAGCAGTTTAAACAAACACAAGCCTAACAAAGGAGAGAAGGATACATTGAGATCCCACCAGCAGTTTGTAATTCGCAACTTGGCATAATTTGATTGAGTTAAGAACACAGGCCTATTTAGGGGGGCCTTGCGTCTGCCCCTCTTTGGGCATACCAATTTCATCTCATTCTCTTACGATCTGATTGATATATTGATGAACAGTCTTTTTGTTCGACATAAAGTGCAAAAAAGTAGAATTTCTTGTATTCTTATTAACTCCGTCTGTCTTTTTAGTTTATTTATCATTTATACATGGGCGAGTGTAGCATTATGCTAAGAGGAAGAAAAAACTACCTAGACCTAAAGTCTCTGATTAGAATTGGGCTTCCTCTTTAAAAAATATCTGGATACGCGCCTGATTATTGATACAATTGAAACTGTATATAGCATATTATACTTAAGATGGAACACCTTGCAACAAACAATTGAATTCATTATAAAGTGCTTATACAAACAAGAGCTGGCATACTAAATTGTGCTATCAAATACGAAAGGTTATGTAAATTCATTTGTTATGAAAATTAAATTTGATCAGTCATAATTGTAAATTATTAAACTCATATTTGTTTGCTAGAATGCAGATTGATCGTGCAATGCCATTAATGGGCCATTGTCGGGTCAATTTCCCCTTTGAAATCAAACTTTAATGTAATGCTTATGTTATATAGAATAATATAATAATTTCTCTGTAAAATTGTGGAATTTTAAGATTTTTAAAACTGTTTGTTTTTTTGGTTATGGTCGGCCAGGGGTGCCAGCAGTGAGCCATCGTTGGACCAGTAATGGTTGTTTCCTGGGTTGAAAGAAAAGTTCACATGCCATATTTGCTAGTAATTTAATACAGCTAATTAGTTAAGTGACTTTAGTTTATTAGTTGACATCTAAATTTGCATCCACAAAACAAAAGCATCAGCTAAGTTTATGCTACACAATTCGTTTTTGAATGTATTGTGTTATCTTGTAGAAAGTCCAATACATTTTTAAAAGTATTTATTTTTCATGCGCGTAATTGTACTTCTGAAAATTTTTGTCGAATGCGCCTTCCAGGTTTACTCTTTCCTGAATGGCTGAGATAATTTTATCAGATTATGGATCATAAAAATACTTTTTGATGAATATCTTTTTTTAAGAGAATGCTCTAAAATTTTCGAGGGATGACTCCTTGGAAGACATAGTGTGGTTTAATGTCTTCTTTTATATTATCTCAATTCTTTATTTTAGTGCAATTTAAATATTAATCTTACGATATTATTTCAATTGTTAATTTGACAAAATGACAACAGCGCTATATTTTTGTTTTAAACTTCTGCTAAATATTTACACGTTAAAATTAGTAGTAGAAGACCGAATTTGAACCTGTCAGATATTTGCCTAAATTTATATTTATTTCTACTGTATGCTTTTGTTTATGATACCAGTTTTATTTTATATAAATATTAGTGATTTGAATACTTATATTCTCTTCAGTTTATTCTCAGTAAATTCGTTTTTCACTTTTTATCTTGACTTTATATTTTATTGAAAGTATGTGTTTCTAAATTCGGTGTCGTAGTTAAAGGGCACCTAAACGGGGGACAGCTTGGATGGCATGTCGCTTTAACTTAGGTTAGGTATATGATTAGGGTTTTTGTTGTACTGCATTTCATTTATAAATAAAATTAAACTTTATTGCTATCCCTAAAATTGCACACGATTAGAAACGCACTGAATGTAGGTTTTTATTTAGCATGTAAGTTTCACTCACTGCGCCCAAGAGTTAGTTTCTTTATTCTTTATCTTAAATAGAGATCTAGTTTTATACGACTCTTTCTTAAGGTTATCTGTATCGGGTCAGCTGAGTGGCCACTCTTCCCTAACACGATCTCCTGTTTACTTTTAACTTTTATTAGAGGTAGAGTAATATAGCAGGAGGAGGTAGTTAGATTAGTAGGATTGCTCGCTGATTTCATACCAATGCCACAATATTTAGAAGTTAGAACTAGTAAAAAAGACTTCTCTACTCAATTTGAAAAAAATCTTTGTATAAATCATGATCTTCTATAACACTAACTGGCCTGGAACAAATGAATAAATAACAGCAACAGTTGGCCGATTTCACTGTCACTTATTAACTTCGCTCTTGAATGCACTAATAATAGAGCGGAAATAATTAAGTGACTGAGTGAAATCGGCCAAATGTTGCTGTTTTTTATTCATTTGTTCCAGTCCAGTTAGTGTTATAAAAGTTCATGAATAAATTAATATTTTATCAAGCAGATGAGCGCAGGTTTCTTAATTCACATCAGTGTAAAGCCTAAAAATTGTCATATGGTGGTCAACAATGCACGAACACCACAAAATGCAACTTAATAGAAGAAAGACACTGAATGTCATTCTTTTCTCAAACTAGAGAAAAACTTTTTACCAAAAATTATATAATGGAGGAATGAAAAATTATGTGAAAAAGTAAAACATGACATTATAGATGTTTAGGTGGGTCCAATGATAACTCTTATCAGACCGTAGTTAAAATTTATTGACATTATGCATATTTTGTTTTTTGTCAATAATTGTGATTCTTTGGGAGCACGAATTAAGTTACTTGATTCATACGCATATAAGAAAAAAGTTGCAAAAACCTATATTTACAAAATTTATAGGATTTGTGTTTCCCATGCCTACATTCGCTAAAACCAGTGTTGATATGCTTGATGATAATTTGTTGAAATCTAACTGGATGTCTAACAATCTGTCGACATTTGACATCTCTTCTATTCTAGTCCATTTGGCTTGTAATATTACACACATTATTATGAAGAAAGACAGGCATTACCTGCAAAAAACTATTTTCTAATAATCTTTGTCTTGGAGCACCAATTTAACACCCAAGAATCAAAGAAGTGTTTGAAGTGGTGTTCCTGCAGCCAAATTTATAGATATAAGATTCCCAGCATCATCGATTATTTATCAATCACATAGAAGTGATAGACATTGCTATGTTTATGACGAAATAGCTGATACAATATTTGATCAGTATTCTCAGTATGAATCCTCGTCTTACAAATTTGATTTTCGAGGTAATAGAGGGGGGGGTGTTTCCTACACAAAACAAATAGGACTCTTAAGTGCCCTGAAAGTTTTCATCACAATTATGATTTAAGCAAATGTAGAAAAATTGTAAAATGGATATTTCTGAGAAGAAAACATATTCTATATAAATATATGTGTTTGAAATGCTTTGTTGAATTATATGATTTCACCAAAACTTTCACCGTTATAAGGGCTATATAACGAGCTAAGTTTCAAAAAATTGATGAAATTACCATATGTAAAAATATTTTAGTAAGAAAATCGTTAAAGTGGGAAATTGGACGCAATTTCAATTTCTTAAGAATGAGAGTGTGACGTATACCACACTTTTGGGCACACGTAATTATATTTATTCAAACTACACACAGTGGGCTAACTGGCATCGCAAAAGGGATTATCAATATACTGCTTCCTGTAAGTATTACTTCAAAATTTATATTCAAATTTCACTTTCTGCTTTAAATATTAGGTGAGAAAAATATTAGTTTTACTATATCCTTATGGGGAACCATAAAGGCTATGTCTAAAACACCCCATAGAGTACCTCCTGGCTGTGGTTCCTTTGTAATGCTAACACTCAGTATGCGCGTCGGTGCGCGGATTCCCGAAGCTACATCAGACGTTAAAACTAGGGTAGAGAAGGTGCCAACATATGTACTTTGTGCATATGGGGTGCTAACGGTCGGGACGCCTGTCTGTTCAGTTTTCGGGCATACAGATGGCGTCACATTGGAAGCACTTTCAGCAAGACTGCTACTGGCACCAGTTCAGGTGCGTCTCATGGGGCAGTCATACAGTGAGAAAACTCTGTCTCTGGCCTGTGAGATAGGCCTAGGCCAGCGTTTGCTGTGCCTTCCTGTGAGGCAGCTTTGCTGTGTAACAGGTAGTTATGATCCAACATATTGCAATCTATTAAGGAGTTGAGTGCCTCAATTAGCTAGAATGCTTTGCATTTTTGTAAATACTGCTCCGAAATTACGTTTCACGAATCTATTGCAACCAGCAGGCGCTCTCCTAAGTTACCACCGTTAGTAGCCTTGATTGGCCAAAGCGGGAGATGCGCAACCCTCTTAACTGAAGTTCGGCCTTCGGCTTCACTCTGCTGATCAGACCCAATACAGATCAGAAATCTGCTTTGCCAGGGGTATCGCCAGAGGATTCTCACGATCAAACTGGCCTGGTACATTTTAGGGGTTATGGTCCCAACCCGGATCTTGGAATCTCCACTAATCAGTCTGTCGACTGTTTGAGTAACCCCACCACAGTTTTACTATATACTTTTAAAAAAAAATTGCATATTGAAGATATAGCTTGACAATTTTCAAATTTAAAAGTTTATAGATATAATTATTGGCTGAATCTCATTTGGTAGATATTATTGTATAAATCCAATTTGTAATGTACTGGTCCGCCAAGGTCATGTTTGGAATATAAATCAAGTTTTCTTATAGACTCTTAATCTAATTTAGCAAATAGCACTTCAAATGATAAAGAAATTACCTACAAGAACAACAATGCTCATCAAAATCTGATCAGATTTTGGATTAATCCAATATGTTTCATATTTCTATATTCGCATAAACTTGAAACACCATTAGATTTATATATATATATATATATATATATATATAT
>CABFPE010000333.1:491940-506072 GCA_900660155.1 Hofstenia miamia | reverse complement strand
TATATATATTGATACTATTGTGCTCAGATTTATTCTATTCGACAGGTTTCGATTTAAAATTATCGTCAATAAAAATTTTGTGGTAATATAATTTACAATTCACTACATTTAATTTTGTTAAATATGCATACACTAAAAGATATTCAATATGTTGGTCGTTGTTTGTTTATTCATTAGTCTTTGTTTATTTGAGTTCTTAATAATTAGGGCTTCACAAATCTTAGTATTAGGTGTTTTCCTAATGATCTTAAAATTATTGATGCTTGCTAGATGTTGGTGAGTATAAATTTCGGAATTTATTAACCCGATGTTCGGATGTTCATTAACCCGAGTTTGAAGATGTCGTTTGTTTCACCGATGTAATAATGGTGACATTCTTCACATGTAAACTTGTATACAATTGATGAAACAAGCATCTCTTGAATTGGATTTTTGTTGCGAAATATATTACAGGTCTTCTTAGTTTCTAATATTGGTCTAATTCTTTTGTATCTTAATTTCGCATTAATTTGCTTTATCTTAGATTTAGCAGTTGTTGGTGCTCTTCAATATATGTATGCATATTTAACAACATTAAATGTAGTGAATTGTAAATTATATTACCACAAAATTTGTATTGACGACGAATTTAAATCGAAACCGTTCGCATAGTATATATATATATATATATATATATATATATATATATATATATTNTACACCAATGCTATTATTGCTAAAGAGGGACTACACACTAGAAAATCCATAACCCAGCACAATAAGTAATATTATGACAAATGACCCTGCACTTGGGTCAGGAAATCAACGATTGCACAATTAATAAACGAATTACTTACTGCAAAGAAAAACGTTTGCATTGTATTAATAAAACTAAATAATACAAAAATATTGTCATTGAGAAAACAGTGGTTCTAAATTCCTGATCTCCTATTTGACCCCACCCAAAGTTAGCTTTAGACAATATAACAATTTATATATAATTTTAAGATTATCTAAAGTTGTAAAATAACATTTCATTTTAAATTTGGCTATTTTTATATATTTGCTTTAATAATGATAACCATTCCATGCATTTAATATCATATATCGGTATGCATTTCTCACAAATTATATATATATATATATATATATAATCCATTGCTAGTTTGCGTAGTATTTTAAGTGAAAATCGTGAATTTGATTTACTAGTGAATGAATTTTAGCAGAACTTTAGATAAATTTGTTTATTTAGAACCTATCTGCGAAATTGCACTGATTCTGACGATAATATTCATGCAAGTTCCTACTGTGATGGAAATGAATACAAATACGAATATACCGACATTTACAACGAATCACTGTATGTTAATTGGGAGCAAAACCAAACATCATTCGAATACTTTTGTAGGTTTTTGAGCAAATAACGTATTCTTTTTTAGATAAATTTATACGATTATACATGTAATACCAAATATAGTAAAAAATGGTTTTCGCATTTTATCAAATATTGTGCAAACATTTACACGATTTATTGTATTACTAAGGACTACATTAATTTATACTCATAATATAATTAATTATTTTTGTATATACTAGTATTTTTTCTAAATTATTTTAATAATGTAAAGACAGCTTCATTATTTGTCAGTGCTTGATACATGGTTGGACCATTAATGACTCATGAATCCTAGCTTCAGTGTTGTAATCAACGCATTTAATGCCGCTTTATACTCTCATTGACATAATCCGTGATAATATATTCACACTTGATGCTATACTTTTGGCACTCAAAAGACAGTGATAATCTAGGCTCTGTAAGTGCAAATCCAACTCAATGTTTGCTTGAATGGCATCAATTGTGACATAATAGAGAAAACAGTGCTCCATTTATAATTTTTTTACAAATTTAATCTTACAATGTTAATAGGGCATTATTTTAATTTTCTTCCAATACAGAGTTAAAAAAGAAATAATACACAAATTTCTTTTAAATGAAATTTTATTTTTTCACTTATACCATTATTGAGTCTTAAAAATTGCACTGTCTTAGTTGTGACAGAAAAATAAAGATCTATTTCTATCCAAGCATATTTTGTTGTCATGCTCCACATAAATGAAGTTGTTTAATACAGGTTGCAAAGGGGGTTAATGATTGCAGGGGAACAGTATATCAAGCTTGCATAAGCAAAAAGAATGAACTTCTAAAATTACTTGAATGATAATTGGATAATCAAATTTAAGAGTTCACAAAACCCTTTGCTACTTACAATAAGCATTGCTCCAAGTTACAAAATAATGATATATTAATCATTTGGGACAAAATTTATAAACATTTACCACTGATATTGTCACATCTGCACTTAATCCAGCAGAGATCACTAATATTCCATGAACCATCAGATTTACAGGGATTATCTGGTCAATTTCAACTTCTAATTCTTCCTTAATTTTAGTCAATGGCAATTGGTATTTACATTTCTTTGATTTTGATGGTAATTCCATATGATCATTTAGGAATATATCAGTAATTAATGTTTTTTAATACCCCAACTTAGCATTTATGTCAATATCTGTTTTTACAATTGAATACAACTGGCTCATTGATCACAAAAGATCCATTGTTGCCAACACTAATTCATAATTTATTTTTTTCCTCATTTGATATAATTGGTTCTTTGACTTTGTACAGCATTAACATATATACAAGATTTACTCAGCCTAAATTGGGGAGGTGTGCATTAAAATTTTCAGGGATTTCCCTTGTTGTTAAACAATATTTCAATTTGGAAAAATAGCTTACTTTTTGTCTTAAATGCAACTTGTGATTAATTTGATCATATGTTTGCATTGGCATAGGATGATGCAAGTGCTAATTTGATAGATTCATTACCCTTTCAATAACCATTACAGATAGGTAATTTAATATCCTACATATACTCAGGTTGTGTCTCCACATTATTCACAACTGCTGTTTTTCAGATCTTCCCCAAATGATATAGTGAATAGGGTAGAAAGTGTTTTTGTTTGATTTTGACTTAAAATTAGGATCCCCATTAGTAGTAAGATAAAGGGAGACTTGAACACGCAAAAACGCCTCTGATTGGTCGAGAGCTTATGACGTCACATGTCACTTGACAGACGGTGAATATTGGAGGCAGGGTATAAGTACTGACTTACCTACTTGTTTTGACAGCTTGCAAAGTGCTTTTTGACAGGTGGGGGTAAAAGTGTTAATGTGTATTTGACACTTATCACTAATTGATTTTTTAAAATGGGGTTGCTTATGAATGATTCATATTATGGCCAATTTAGTTTACACTGTTTTATATGACTAATTTCATTTTGTAAATATCACAATTGTTTGCATTACATTTTTGTTAATATACCTTGTTATTGTTTTTTCCATGAGTTTGGATGATTGCATGTACAGTGTAATTTGGGAAAACTTTCAAAAAACTCCACTTCACTTTTGTCAAAATTCCTTGTTAACACGTTTATCGTATCATGCTTTTTCAAACAATAATTAATTTTCATAATTTCGATTACTTGTAAGTACAATGTTTAACAAAAATACGTCCCGCAAAAATATGTGTGTTTTCCATGCTAACTAACATTGCTTGTCCTCATAATTCTGGTTTTCACATGATACATGCTTTGTTGGGTAAATACATTCATCATTTCTTTCTTCTTAATCTGTCATATGATCATGGGAATTTGTCAATGTGATAGTATTTCCTTTGATAGTTAATCATCACAACGAATGCTAAAAACAATGTTAATTTGACTTTTACCTTTGAGAAATGTATAGCACGATAAAACATGCGATCCCCAAGAACAACAGTCCAGATTTCCTCTCTCTTATGCATTACCATGGGGACTCTATATGAGAAATTCTCTCAAATTGATGGAATAACGTAGACTCAGCTAAAACATAATCACCAATGTTAAATCAAATATACCTTTTTGTTATGATCAGTTTTTTTTCAGGATAGAGACATTTTTTTCATTTGATAGACAGAGTATCTTGAAATAGTAGATGGTGGAGCTAAATTTTTTTTTGGTTAATTTTTTGTACATTAAAATACATACATATGCTTGTTTTTTGTGGCAAACTTTTTTTGTATAGTTGGCAAAACTAAATAAACCTTAGCAAAATATATAATTAATATCTTCTACCATTCTTTCATCAGTTGATGATGGAAAACTTTTTTTCTTTTTTGAAACACATGGGGATCTAGATAAACCTTTTAAAAAAATATAATTAAAATTTATTATACCATTTTCAAGATAAATTAAATGTGGGGAGCATGGGGTGAATAGCTTTTTTTCAGTTGGCGGAGAATCATTCAACAGAGTGTGGAAACTAAACTATATATAAATAATCAATCAATTAAACTATATTATACCATTTACAAAATAAATTAAATGTGTGGGAGGAAATGGAGAGGCGGACTTTTTTTAATTAGCAAGTAAACATTCATTGGAGGGTAATTACATCACATGGAAACTAAAATGTGCATAAATAATCAGTCAATTAAAAATGTTTATACCATCTTTTACAAAGTATAAACGTGAGCATGAGGAGCATTGAGAGAGGTGGATTTTCAATTGACAAACAAACAGGGAGCATAATCATATCACATTGCGTAGAAACAAAAAATTCACATAAATAAACATCAGATTAATTAAATTATACCATTTTAAAAATAAATTAGACATAGTGTGAGCATTGGAGAAAGATCAGATGGACATGGAGAATGGGTAAACTTTGTATGTGAGTTAGTCAATTATTCAAATGATGGAATTCTAAATAAAAAATTAATTTAAAATCAACATTGACAAAAAAACATTATGCAGAGAAATTAAACAAATTTGCATTGAACATGGTGGAGGGAGCAATTAAGTCAACAGGATAAACCATCAACAGCAAAAACAAAGGTAGAACACTGGGAATATCTAAATGTAAAATTTAATATTTAATTTTTTAAAAATAAATTACCATATACAAAGACTTGAAGCAAGTACAATATGGGAGGGAGAATGAACTATGAAATACTATGTATTGGAATCTAAAACACAAATNAAACATACATACGCCTTGTTGTTGGAGTCTTTTTCACGCAGAGGCAGTCTTTTATTTTTGATAAAATGGAACATCATGAAATGAGCACAATTGGGCTAAATATTTTTGGTTATTTTTTCTTATACATTTTAAAAATCATGAACACATATATAAATAAACAGGGAAATATATTTTACCTTTTACAAAATAAATGAAGTGTGTGGGAGGCATTGGGTGAGCCGCGTTTTTTTCAATTAGCAAACAAACATTCAGTGGAGGGTAATTACATCACGGAAACTAAAATGTGCATAAATAATCAGTCAATTAAAAATGTTTATACCATCTTTTACAAAGTATAAACGTGAGCATGAGGAGCATTGAGAGAGGTGGATTTTCAATTGACAAACAAACAGGGAGCATAATCATATCACATTGCGTAGAAACAAAAAATTCACATAAATAAACATCAGATTAATTAAATTATACCATTTTAAAAATAAATTAGACATAGTGTGAGCATTAGAGAAAGATCAGATGGACATGGAGAATGGGTAAACTTTGTATGTGAGTTAGTCAATTATTCAAATGATGGAATTCTAAATAAAAAATTAATTTAAAATCAACATTGACAAAAAAACATTATGCAGAGAAATTAAACAAATTTGCATTGAACATGGTGGAGGGAGCAATTAAGTCAACAGGATAAACCATCAACAGCAAAAACAAAGGTAGAACACTGGGAATATCTAAATGTAAAATTTAATATTTAATTTTTTAAAAATAAATTACCATATACAAAGACTTGAAGCAAGTACAATATGGGAGGGAGAATGAACTATGAAATACTATGTATTGGAATCTAAAACACAAATTAATAACACATACAATATAAATTTTCATATACCTAGACAAAGACGTTTAACCCCATCATCAATTAGTGCAGAACTGGTTGATTGTGAATTATTAATCGTTTTGATATCTAAAAGAGAGTTTAACATTATAAACATGTAAATTGTTATTACCTTTATGTCCATATGGCAGTATTTCTATGCTATTTACGAGATAGTGTTTATTATCATAGCATGACAATGCTATACAATTTGATGTCTCTACACTAATTGAATGCATGTGTGAGCATATTCCAGTCATCAGTCTTTGAATGATGCCTTCTTGCAATACAATAGACTTGAAAAGGTCAAAGTTCAGCGTCTGCTTCACAGAATGAGTCACACCTTTCACTCTTGCCATCTCCAACACTTCATGACTGTCATTTGTATATTCAATCAAGTATAATTTCAGTTTTAGTGTCACAAGCTGCGATAAAACCCCACCTCCCAACTCATCCTTAATTTTCAAATATACCTTTTTATTTACATCACTATATAATGGTGAATTCCTTGGATAGTTGGAAAAGTCAAAGTAATGTGAGATAGAGGCTAATTTGGTGTACACATTCTCTGATTTAATCTTATACATTAGAGAGTCTGTATTGGAATACAATAACATAATTTGATTCTTAAATGTGGGTGTCATGATCTCATAGTAAAATTTAAACATGATTAATTTCGATAAATCAAGTATTGTCATTCCAATATAATTTACTTTGTCCCATAAAATATCTTTTTGGCTCATCATAACTTGTACCAAATCCTTTCTAATGATGTTGTATGATTTAAACTCTGGTTTCTTTATTAATTTCTCTGCCAATTCCAAATCATATGCAAACTATATTTATTCTCTTTTTCAAATTCTCCATAAATTTACAGAATACTGCATTTGACATTACCTTGTAAAAAGCTTTTTCAAAATCATTTTGTGCAGCTTTTCTCTTCTCAGTGTTGAGGTCAATATATGGCTTCAAAATGGTGCCTGTTTAAAATCAAGGGCTTTGTGAAATTTTGTAATTTTTAATCCACATTCAATATAAAACCTTAGTACCTCATAGTGGACAATGTAATTCTCCTTCTTATAAAACCTTTGCACCAGTTTGGGTATTGGTGCAAACTTTATTTTTAACTGGTTTTTTATTTTGAGTTGATATGGTGATAAATGTTTGTCTCTGATTACCATCTTGTGAGGAGCCAGGGGAATGTCAAAGTGCTCATCATGTAAATGCTGCGGGTATTCCAAATCAACCTCCACCAAATATCCAGTCTTTGAATCTTGTGGCATAGACAATATTTTTTCGAGGTTTGCTGAAGACCATGATAGACCACCCATAGGAAGGTTCAAGGACATGCATTTGTGTTGCCATAGAACTCATAGGTGGTCTCCTTCTCAGGATGGTAGCCCTCTACCATTAGATTGTTGGCTTTAAAATAATGATCAGAAAATGTAGAGCACATCCCTCCACAGATCCCATCAATTATAAAATTTAATTCTTCTTCATCATGTATAGGCTCAAGAGAGATATCCATATACTTTAACATTGCATGCCAGCTAAAATTTGATAGCATAAAAAAGTGGATGGGGTCTAGATTATACGTCTCCATGCTCTGTATTCTAAATTCACATATCACTCAAAGGAGTAATAAGGTGTCCACAATTAGGTAATTATTATGGTAATGTTTAAAATTTTTGCATTTGCCCAAGACCCATGTTTTGCTGCTTTTGAAATCCAACTCCTCCTGGGTTAATGGAATTTTTCTGGTTAATCTATCTCTCCAATGTTCTAAATCTGGAAGGCTCAACTTGTTAAATTTTTCAAAGCTGTCAAACCACATAAAAGGGAATACACCTTTACCATGCGAAAACGCCTGAGCCTTTTGTTCACCTAATCCTTCATTTAAAAATTTGTATTTTTCCACTCCAATGTTTTTTGCAAGGGTTGATAGACTTGCGGCTATGAATTGATAGCTATCTAAAAACTGGAGTTCCTTGTATATTGGCTTGTAAATTCCGTGTTTTTCATTATAACCACCTACAGGCACCATCAAACTTAACAATAGAAAAACTTCAGAGGTGCATGGGAGACAGGATACTTTCTCCCCATCTTTCATTTGTAAAGTTTTTAATAAATTATGCATATCATATTTGCTCCCATTATGCATAAAAACTGGTGTAAATTGTGGACTTTGATTTAAAATATTGGAATTATTGTGTGCCATGCCTCTTATTTCTCTGGAAAAATGACAATGATCAATGACTTTAACATCATCCTGTGTAAATGGGTTTTTACAAAATATACATTTTGTTGCTGATGACAAAATAACTCTCCTCTGCTCCTCTGATATTATTAGTTCATGATGGCATTGCTTCATCTCATAGGATTGTTTTGGCAATTTCTGTAAATGATTCCACCCATGTTCCATACATTGTTTGCCAGTATATATCTCACATGTTAATAATTTGTCCATGCTGCTTGTCACCACACAGACACCCAAATGAATTTGTTCAACATCTTGCATTGTATAGCTTGCAGATGGATTTGGTTGAACACTATGTACCTTTTTGTAAATCACCTCTATATCCAGAGTACCAACTACAGGAACGTAATTCTGTGCTGCATATGCTTTAAATTTAATCTTGTCTGATTGATTTGGGAAAGTAATGTTTGGTTCTGATACTCCATTGCACTTAATCTCATGTTTTGATAAATTTTCTTGGGTCTTGAATCCAGATAAACATTTAGGGCAAAAGAAATCGTGATTTCTATTTTTAAAAAATTTTAGACATGTATTCAAATTTGTAATGGCGAGGTAGTGGCTCTTTTCTCCTTCTTCAATTAACAATAAATTGACTCTCTTTTGATGGTGGCATGGAGACATATATGCTGGCACAAGACATTGTTCCTTTATCAAGTATACATTAACATTTATCGAGTTCCCCAATTTCAAAAATGCATACATCATTGATTGACAATGGAAAAGTTAAACCTTTGTATTTCAATTCTGAAAGAAATTTGTTCAAGCGTGTTATTTCACATCTCTGTTTAATTTCCGGGTGGAGACATGCTAAGATGGAATAGACAAAGCAGAGGTTTGATTGTCCAGTTTTTGGGTTTACAAGGAAGTGGTTTTTTCTAAGATAGTCAGGCAGTGCAATATATGATCCTCCACGACTTGGGCGATATTTGGACACTCATAGACCCACTCTATTTATTCTTTTTAAAATAAACCCACTCCCGTTTGCTGCATACATACTAATATAGCTTGCAATCTGGTCAACTAGGTTGTAGAAATTACTTTCACTTAGTCCTGCTCTGAAAACTGATATAGGATGGGATGTTGGATGGAGTACCACTGATTTTTCTTCATTATTTTCTAATGGCTTTACCATTTCAATCTCACACATTAAATAAATTTTTGCAGAATAATGCGTGGAAACCTCATTCAAGATTACTTGTCATATTGATTCGTGATGGTTTGAGAACGCATCGTAAATATCAATTGAGTTAAGACTATTTGAAAGATAACTCACAAATGCCCCTCTGCATGCATTTTCTGATCTGTGTATGACGTATTCTTTATCATTGCTCAAAACTGGACTTGTTGAAATCTCATTGGGGTGGTTTTTATCAATATGCTTATGTAGCTCAGTCTTGCTTCCAAAATAAGTCTTGCAATAGAGGCAAAAATTAACTACCATGCGTCATAAATGAGACCTTACTTTTTGTGGGGAGGGTTTATTATATTGACACAAACCACAGAAATATTAAGATGATGTCTTTGGTCTAAATAGACCATGTATTAGTAAAGTGGGAAAATATCTATTGAAAAAATTTAAAACACAGAAAGAATGATTTAGATTTTAACATAAAACACAAATCATTTTTTCAAACATGGAATAATTTATGTTTATTGACACATATTTGAATTTTAAAATATATAAACCAGAAAGAGAAAAAATATGCATATCATGGTATAGGAGGAAATAGTAATGTGTGTAAAACATGTAATCAGTAATATACATATAAAACAAGTAATACACATGCATTATTTAAAAAAATTTATTTAATCAAAATTTAAGATAAATAGTTGGTAGCAACTAATGCATAAACATAATGAGAATGTCTATTTTGACAAAAACAAAAGCAGGACGCTTTTAAACACAATCATGCAATTATAAAAATAGGTAGAGTTGACAGTCTTATAGCATGACAAATTGCGAATCAGGTTAAAATTCATTTTTACGCATATCTTTAATGAGCAAGAAAGAAATTCCTTCCATCTATTTACAATTGGAAAACAATGACAAGATTCAGGATTTCAGTCTCTCTCTCTCTTTTCAGTAATAAAAACCAATTTAAAACAAAATAGCAAGGATACAATTAACATAAAACATTATTTCCAAAAACGATATTGTGTTGGAAAAAAACAGTGTATTAGATATTTACATACATCTTTAAAATTAAATAGCAAAAACTGAAATAACCCTGTGTAATGTGTAAATTTAAAAAGCAAGTAGACACATTTTACAAGAAAATATTTTTTCAGCAATGTAATAAAACCAAGTTGGTTTAGAAATTTGTAAAAACAGAAAACCTCTAATTAATATACAATACATGTTTATTATTTTTTTGAAAAATATTTGGTGAATCACATCGCAAAATGTTTGGTGAATCACACCGCAATAATTGTGTTTTGCCACGTTTTTGAATTAAAAAAACATGCTATATTGGTACTCACATGGTTGAAGCATTTTCAGGCATCACAGTTTTTTGAGTTGATGATGTTTGCTGGATATCACTGGACCCCATTTGGTTGTCATAAATAGACATCATCTGATCAACTTGACCCTCAAAATTTTGAGACCATTCTTTGAAATTTTCCAATACTTTTTCTTCTTCTGGGATATTATCAAAGCTAAAAAAAATTGTTTAATACAAAAACATATATTACACATTTTTCTAGATTAAAATTTAAAATATAATTTTATGAATATAATAAAATTCTTAGATAATATATTTTTTCAAAGAATGTCTTACATGGTTTCATCAAAGCAAATTTCCGACGGGCTTTTGTATAAATTTTCACTAATGATGGCTTCAAATTGTTGGTTCCAGCCAGCTAAGAATTCACATACATTGATAGAACTCATTTTCTTTTAAAAAAGCAGAATGTTGAAACTAGACTGTTTAACAATAAATCAAAATGTAGAATGAATTAGGTTTGCTAATCCAGGGTTTGATCTGATTGGCTAGACCACAAACCCAGATATCCAATTACAAGGATAATTACACTAATCCAATTTTGACAGGTTTACGAATTGACAGATTCTCTGAGGAAAGCTTTTAAGAATTTGGTTAGAACTCAAAGAAATTATTTTGCAGTGTAATTTTTAATGCAGAACCTTTTAAAATGTCAAAGTTTGATTGACATTACTAATTTGTTTTTCATAGATTTTTGCAAAAAAACCCTGGCTGGAAAAATTTAAGCATCGTGGTAATTCTTTTCTTAGCTGAGGTATGTAAACAGATTCTCAGCTCTTAGCATAGTTTTAAGTAAATCTATAAGCCCTTAGATACAATACACTGTGGGGAAACCAGGAATTTTATAATCTAAGACATGATACTTTATATGAGACACTGGAAAACAGTAAATTGATATTAAGATTAGATTGAATTCATATTAAACTAGATACATGGGTGTACACACATAACAGATATTTTATAATGTTCTAACAATGTTTTGCGGGTTGGTAAATGAATTAGCCAGGTTAGTTGATGACTGGATCAAATTAATAAAGTTTTTTTTTGATTGGTTTATATGCTAAACATTTGTAATAAATAACCCATGATTTGAACACTTTTTCAATTTTAAATTCAGTGATGACTCCAAAAGCTGCTAGCAAATCTTGTGCTCAAAAATCTACCAAAGTTATGCAGAGCAAACAAGACGAACTCTCACAAACCAAAAAATTTGTTTTAAAGCTGATATTACCAAAGACGGTGTATTCTGTAAACACTGTGGGTAAAGTAGTTCAACCAGAGATGGTCAACAGCCTCAATGCAATTTCTGAACAATGTCAGATGAAATATAAGTAATATTAAGAGGGGTGAAGTTTGTTCCACTTTTTTGTGATTGGTCGAGAGGGGTGGCCTTTGACCTGAGGCGTCGTGGATATTGGCAGGGGTGTTTTGCTGACGTCATGATGTGTTGACGGATTAAACAAGTCAGTCTATATATTCACCCAAATTATCAGATAAAATCATTATTTTTCTTCTACGCAATTTCATCTCTCACTTTTGGCAATGTCGGTTGACCCATTAGTATCTGGTTCACTTGGCAATCTGTTTGACGAGCTATGTACAACACCACCACCAGACTCCAACTATAATCCGTTAACACAAGAGATGATGAACGCACTGCCTGCGCCTGTAAAAGAAAAACGCAAAGCCCCCCACAAGCAAAAACGTCCTGCACTTAATAATAATGTCATTGTCTTACCCAACACAAAGGCACAAGAAGAAGGCGATGATATTTTACAACGCTTACATGATGTAAATTCACAACCATCATCATGTACTTTTTCAATCGCGAGTCCTGCTAGTGAAATTCCAAAGAAACTCTGGTTAACAATCGTGGATGCTGTTCAGTTGAAAACAAGATATGGTGTCACATTAAAGATTAGACTCGACAATGGTGTTTATTATTTTCTGCCTAAACGTTACGTCAGTGTATTGGGTGATAAACACAAGTTTTTGATCAATAAAAAACTTTATCGCAATGATGACTTGGGGAACAGTGCTATTGTATTACAATTTAGTAAATAGAGAATGTATAGTTGTGTTTTCGTTCTTTTTCTACATGTACTAGTTAATATGTTTGATAAATTAATAATAAACAGGAAAATGATTAATTATTAGCTACAATGGTTTCACAACAAATTTCTTAAATTTACAATGATTGTTATGACTAGTAAATGGAGATAATAATATACTATATGGAGTGTTCATTTGACGTACAAATTTATAATAGTCTTTTATACAGTCTGTAGAATTTTCATAGTTTTGTGGATATCAATAACCATAATCAAGTAAATTTTCCACGGGTTGAAAAATTAATCGACTTAAAAACTCACAGTTCATTCTATCACATGCCCAAAACGTTGTATTCTTTCGTGTTGATAAGTTTAGTGAATCAATAAAAGCCATCATTTGTTCATTTGTTAGGTTTCCTTCTGTAAATGGAATGTGATGGAAATTGCGTTCGTACCAGTTGAAAGCTTTCTGAATGTTGTACTGTGATTACATATAGTTTTTTATCCAATAAAATTAACATTTCNCAGTTCATTCTATCACATGCCCAAAATACTGTTTCCTTTCTACATGATAAATTCAGAGATTCAATAAAAGTCATCATTTGTTCATTTGTTAGGTTTCCTTCTGTAAATGGAATGTGATGGAAATTGCATTTGTACCAGTTGAAAGCTTTCTGAATGTTGTGTGGGAGACAGGAAAACATTTCCTTTGAATGTTGTACTGTGATTACATATAGTTTTTTATCCAATAAAATTAACATTTCTTTAATATAGTAAATGCTGTTGAAATCATTTCCACGTACTTTGAAAAACACATTAGATTTCATACAAGACATCATGGTGAGTAGACTAACAACCAACTATGTGATTAGAAAACTAGTGAGAAAAAAATTTTTTTTGGTATTAATTTGTTAAGAACTAATCCATTGAAAATTAGTTATTAGAATGAATTTTTAAGCTTTATTATAAAATTTGCAAAATGATAAAAATTGAGTTGGTAAACTGATTGTATTTATATTATTGAAATTAAATAAAAATAAAAATGTAATGCCTAATGTATTCATGAATTTTTTTGCTACTTTGCTGAAATTTAGTTTTTAGCATTTGTTTTCAATACTGCATGCAGTGACCATAATGATTTTTGTGTAAAATTAATTTCAATAATTTGCACTTACAATTGGCCTTGGTTTTTCCAGGCATTACATTATTTCATTATTTCTTCATATTATCTATTGATAAATAAATTTTTCTTAATGAGATTGACAAAGGATGCAATGTGAAGTACAAATTAACTAATAAGTTTCAAATTACAGAAAATAATTTTTTGAACAATTTTAACATTTTTCAATGTCCTAGATTCAATGGCTTTGGTTTTCTATGACAGTATACC
>CABFPE010000333.1:472854-490940 GCA_900660155.1 Hofstenia miamia | reverse complement strand
AAAATATTGGAATTATTGTGTGCCATGCCTCTTATTTCTCTGGAAAAATGACAATGATCAATGACTTTAACATCATCCTGTGTAAATGGGTTTTTACAAAATATACATTTTGTTGCTGATGACAAAATAACTCTCCTCTGCTCCTCTGATATTATTAGTTCATGATGGCATTGCTTCATCTCATAGGATTGTTTTGGCAATTTCTGTAAATGATTCCACCCATGTTCCATACATTGTTTGCCAGTATATATCTCACATGTTAATAATTTGTCCATGCTGCTTGTCACCACACAGACACCCAAATGAATTTGTTCAACATCTTGCATTGTATAGCTTGCAGATGGATTTGGTTGAACACTATGTACCTTTTTGTAAATCGCCTCTATATCCAGAGTACCAACTACAGGAACGTAATTCTGTGCTGCATATGCTTTAAATTTAATCTTGTCTGATTGATTTGGGAAAGTAATGTTTGGTTCTGATACTCCATTGCACTTAATCTCATGTTTTGATAAATTTTCTTGGGTCTTGAATCCAGATAAACATTTAGGGCAAAAGAAATCGTGATTTCTATTTTTAAAAAACCAGAGACATGCATTCAAATTTGTAATGGCGAGGTAGTGGCTCTTTTCTCCTTCTTCAATTAACAATAAATTGACTCTCTTTTGATGGTGGCATGGAGACATATATGCTGGCACAAGACATCGTTTATTTAGAGAGTATACATTGACGTTTATTGAATTCCACATTTCAAAAATTCATTCATCATTGATTGATAGTGGGATTGTGAGACCCATGTACTTTAATGTATGGAGAAATTTGTTCAACTACGTTATTTCACATCTCTGTTTAATTTCCAGGTGAAGACAGGCTAAGATGGAATAGACAAAGCAGAGGTTGGATTGACCAGTTTTCAGGTTTACAAGGAAATTGTTTCTTTTTAGATATTCAGGTAGTGGAATGTATGATCCTCCACAACTGGGGCGAAATTTTGACACTCGTAGACCCACTCTATTTATTCTTTTTAAAATAAACCCACTCCCGCTTGTTGCATACATACTAATATAACTTGCAATCTGGTCAACTAGGCTGTAGAAATTACTTTCACTTAGACCCACTCTGAAAACTGATATAGGACAGGATGTTGGATGGAGAATTGCAATGGCTTTATCATCTCAATCTCACACATTAAATATATTTTCATAGAATAATGTGTGGAAACCTCATTCAAGATTACTTGTTGTATTGGTTTGTAATGGTTTGAGAACGCCTCATAAACATCAATCAAATTAAGATTATTGGATAAATAATTTGAAAAGGCGCCTTGACATGCATTATCCAATCTCTGTATGGTAAATTCATGGATATTATTCAAAGCTGAAGTTGACGGAATCTCATTTGGATGGTTTTTATCAATATGCTTATGTAGCTCAGCCTTGCTTCCAAAATAAGTCTTGCAAAACAAACAAAAATTAACTACCATGCTTCTATGCCTTGATTGTAAATGAGACCTTACTTTTGAGGGGAGGGGTTATTATATTGACACAAACCACAGAAATATTAAGATGATGTCTTTGATCTAAATAGACCATGCATTAGTAAAAATCGGAAAATATTGATTGAAAAAATTTAAAAACACAGAAAGAATAATTTAGATTTTAACATAGATGCAATTTAATTTTTCAAAGATGAAATAATTTTGTTTTTGACACGCATTTGAATTTTTAAAATATATAAACCAGAAAGTGAAAAATATGTATAAACACAGAATAGGAGGAAATATTAATGTATGTAAAACATGTAATCAGTAATAGACATATAAAACAATTAATACACATGCATTATTTAAACAAAATTACATTTAACTAAATAAATAACATCTCATTATCACCCTAAAAAAACCTGGGTGTTAGATAAAAAAATGTCAGTGTAATGTAAATAGATATTAACACAACTTCACATGTAAAAAATAAACATTCAATAATGGTAGCTCTCTCTTCCCATAAAACGCCAATTACATTTAAAATGTGTATTAAGGAAACACTGAATGACTAATGGAGCATGCAAGACACTTAAAAATAATTATGCAATTATAAAAATGTGTAGAGAGAGATGGTAATCTTGTAGTATATTAAATAATAAACCACAAATGAGGAGACACTTGATGTTCTATAATAAGTGGAAAGTATAAATTGACATTTTAACAAATAAATTGAGTATTCATCCCAAAACAGAAATTATTTAAAATAGATTGTGTATTGAAAACATTTATAAAACGTGTATTCAGTAAAAATCATATAATGCACATGCATGTTTAAATGAAAATACATTTTAACAAATAAACAAGTGTTAACATTCTGTAAGAATGTGGATTTAGAATGTCAAAAATAATAAAACACACATCTGTGTAATTTCAAAGATTTGTTCTAGTATCAATAATAAAATTTTGGAAAAATACATCTACAAAGTTTTAAAATCTCATTAAATAATTAAATATCAGTAATTGTTTTCAATGAAATTGCAAATGTGTTTTATTTTTAAAAGAATAAATAATGGCTAGAAAATAGCTGTGACAATTAAAATAAATGCTTTTTGATTTAAAAAAAACATTGAAAAGAGAATTGGATTATTTAAATTGTAAAAACTCTATTGTGATTTTTAATATTGGAAAAGATGACAAACACAAAAAAACATGCTATATTATGTACTCACGTGGTGTTGTTGTTTGTGGAAACATTGTTAACACCCTGGGTGTTGCTTGTACCCGATGTGCTTGGTTGTTTGTCTCCACATCCAATTTGAGAGTGCTCACATTCAATCATCATTTCATTGACCTGATTTTCAAAATTTTGCAACCAGTCCTCAAAATTTTCTTGTTCTTCCAGGATATTATCAAAGCTAAAAAAATTTGATTAATACAAAAAACATTACACATTTTTCTAGATTAAAATTTAAAATAAAATTTTATGAATATAATAAAAAGTTCTTAGATAATATATTTTACAAAAGAATGTCTTACATGGTTTCATCAAAGCTAATTTCTGAGTCACTTTTATAAAGGGTTTCTTCTATGATTTGCTCATATTTGGTGTTCCAGCCAGAGAGAAAATCAGACACATTAATGAAAGAGATTTTAAATTATGTTGAAAACAAACTATAGTCAAAGAGATTAAAAATAAGAATGAATTCAGGTTGCTCCAGGGTTTATCACGATTAGCTGGAATCCAAACTGAGATACCCAATAATGAGGGTCATAGAATTAATGCATTTCTGACAGATTTACAAGAAACCCTTTTAACAAATTGACAGATTCTCCAGGAAAATCTTTTAAAAATGCTTTTTGTTTATTTTCACAAGGAAAAGTTTAAATTTAAAAGGCTTTTAAAATGTCAAATTTTCAGATGATTGACAACACTAGGTTGTATTTGCAAAAAGACTTTGCACACTTAACATGCTCAAAAATTCAAATATCATTGTTTGACTTTTGTAAACAATTTTCAAATTTTTTTGAGCATGCAATAAAGCCTTGGTATTTGCTAATATTATTACCATATATATAGACATTTTAAATTAGCCTATAGCAAGTCTTGTGGGTCTATATAAATCTAAATATTATAGCAAGTCTTGTGGGTCTATATAAATCTAAATATAATTTAAACAAATATTCACAATTTTGTTTTGGAGAGATGGAATCAAGTTCAGTTTTTGAATCAAGTTTTGGTAATGCACTACAAAAAATTGCTCTATTGGAAGACCAGTTGTGCATATTGAAAAATTTGGGGAAACTAGTAAATTATGAGGATATGCTGCTTACAGAAAATAAATTGTTAAAAGTCCAATTTCACCCATCACAAGCTCAATGTACTTGTGATACTTGTTGGGAAATTGATCAAGATAATCACATAGATATATTGACTCCTAAAAAGGTATGCCAAGATGATTTCCCACATACACTTGCTTCAGTGCAAATATTAATGATAAGATATACAAAGACAGCTTCCAAATAGACTTTGCAATTTCGCAAATTTTTCAATGTTATAGGATAAAGACAAATGTTTAACACTTTCTCTCAACCATGGACATCATTTAGAATTGTGTATAGTTGATAGATAAATAAAATGTAGTTTGTTGAGTGTTTGTCTTTTTCATACATACATGTATATGTATACATCTAATTAAATATCAAAGTACAAGAAAATACTAATAAATAGATATTCATTTCAACATTAGCAACTTTGCATAATCTTAAATACTTTTTTATTCTAAGAACCTGGCATAGGTTAACAACTAAAAAATAATTAATTCAAGTTAAAACATAGCAAAATTCATATAACATTCTTGCCTAAATACTTTTGTTCTAAAAACTTTACAAGGGCTAGCTAAAAATGGTAAATTCATATAGTCATATATATTGATATATTTTTTTGTTTAAAAAAAATTTAGCTGGTTGACTATTGTAATTTGTTAGCATCATCTAGCAGAAATTAAAATCATTCATACTCGAAAATTATTGGCTTCCAACCTCCAGATCTTCAAGCGTTTATTCACTCTTGATTTTTATTGGATATCAAATTTTCATGGTATAAAATGGTGAAAATTGAAAAATTTATCATTAGATCTTTTAAAAAAATTTCCTTGCCAAAACTCCAAATTTTTTACACATGATGCCAAGGGTGTATCAGAAGTTAGATCAGGTGAAAGAACCTCCAAATTTAATCAAAGTGGCAGACCTCCAAGTCTATGAATGGCGGGCCATGATAGATGTCAGAAGGGTGAACACAAGGTATGGCAATGGGATCCGCATAGATTTGGATAGAAACAAGTTTTTTTATTTGCCAAGACGATATTTACAAGCAATAGAAAAGGGAGACGAGAGTGATCTTGTTGGTGCGCTGGTTCAATTAACAGAGAAGCCATCTAGTAATCATTATCCACGGCTGCTTTTTACAACAAAGTGACTTTTTTCAGACTAACTCTAGTGTGTAATAGTGTGTGAATTTATAGTATACTGATTTACCTCATTTTTCACACAATCTTTTCTATATTTTAAATAGCTAGAACTTTTTTTGGTAATTAGCAATATTTCATCGCTATATTTTATTTAAAAATAGATTATTCATGTATCTCCCTATCTTTTATATCATGTTAGAATATTAAATTGCTAATTTTCACAATTATATGCATACAGTATTGGTCAGAAATGATTGTACACCCCTAAAATATTTGTTTATATTCAAAAATTAATCATTAGAAATCATGGAAAACAGATCAACAAAACATAATGTGTGTTAAGGAATTTTGACAAAAGCAAAATACAGTTTTTTGAAATTTCGCAAATTACATTGTAAACATTGTATGTGTGTAGTCATTAGAAATCATGGAAAAAACAATAATGGGGTATATATTAACAAGATGCAATGTATGCAAACAATTGTTACGTGTATATTAACATGAATGAAATTAGTCATATAAAACAGTGTAAACTAAATTGGCCATAATATGAATCATTTGTAAGCAAACCCATTTTAAAAACCAATTAGTGATAAGTGTCAAATATGCATTAATGTTTTACCCAGCCTGTCAAAAAGCACTTTGCAAGCCGTGAATTCCATTAGTGAGCTGTCAATCAACCAGTGACTCATTAAAACCACTCGTCAATATCTGTGAATCACTAGAGGTCAAAAGGTCAGTTTGTGGAACAGGGTCTCCCTTTATCTTACTACTCCCATTACCAAACATGTGTAAAATTGTTGATAGCCTGTACCTGCCTTTGTGATCCAAAAAGTACATGAAAATGATCAAATAGCCTGGCGCATTTGGTACTGATTTGAAAGTATCCAGATAAAATACAATTCCATAGCTCATACCTATTCACATTAGCATGAACAAACTTTTTTCTTCAGTGTGCTTGATTAAGGAGTAAAAAGAGCAAAATGTGCTCAGTCAAGGATTTCAATGACTAATCTCCCTAGAATTCATAGAAAATGTATAGAAATTTTAATATTTGTTAAAAACACCATGTTATCCAATAAATAATCATTGAATTGATTCTGCAACTTTGTATTTTATGATATAGAAATTTAGGGAATTAAGGCATTTACACTCAAAAAGGTGGTGGAGTGTGAATGTTTAGCCAATATCTGAAATATGGCAAATTTCATCTGATTTGAGAAACAGGCTACTTTCTAAGATGAACCTGCATGATTCTGAAATGTGACAGTCAATTGTCTACTTTTAAGTATTGTATAAATGTTGTATTTTTCAAATATTTTCAGCACTTTCAATGTCAACCTCCAAAAAAATTAACAATGGCCACAATGGGGCATGAAGAATAAGAATCAATCTCTTAGACATGAAGAAATGGAGGCAGGTAATGGTACAAACTCTGCAACTTGTCATAAAAAACAACCTTAACAGGTAGCAGCACCTGGTGAACACAAATGAGTGAAGATTTTAAGCACTCTTCCAGAACAATTTCTGAAGCACCATGCAAGTTACAGATTTGCAAAAATTAAAATTGCTTAAGATATTGAAGTTTCATGATCTTTTGTCAATCAAATGATCTTGAAACTAAATCTGAATTCAGAAAATGAGAAGCCCAATTATATCTATTAAAAGCTTCCATTGGATTTCAGTTGGTTAAAACGACTTCCTAATTGTAAAATTTTTGTTGATTTTATGTGGAACACCAAGCATGGAATGAAAATTTTCCTAAACAATAAAAATGTTAACTTAGACACAACTTTCCAAACTTAGGATTCAATAGTAAGCATGCAGCAATTCTGAGAAGAACCTACCACATTAGTGCTGACAACTCTATCACTAATGTAGTAATTGACCCTACAAGAGTATCCTGCTTCAAATCACTTAAAAAGAATCAAAGCATGCAAGGCAATGTTGACTAGTGGAGATCTTCTCTACACAGATTTATTTCCAAAGATCCAGCAGAAACCATTGAATATTTTGTTTTACCACAAGACTAAGTGTTGCATGGATGTAGTTATCCACATAATTACAGGTTGCTCTTTGTTGATATATCACATACTTGACATGCAATAATGCTTGCAGTGATTTCAAAAAATGGATGACAAAAAGTTCATGGTGTAATTCATCTTCAATATCAGCTCACTAAAGTGGAAAGCAGGGCCACGTGTGGGAATTTTCTGACAGAGAGAAATCTTAAGTGTGATTAGCATGAGTGACCAAAATCAAGGAAAATTCCCTTTAATTTTGTAAATTTTAAATAAATTAATCCTGAGACTACACCAATTTAGTTTTTAAAATTTTCTAATTTTTTACTAAATTTGTGTTAATTTCATCAATGAAAATCAATGTTGAACAGCTGAGCAAGAAATTCCACCATATCCCCATTGCATAATCCACTGATGGAAAGTAATTTTCTAATATTTACATCACAACAACAAGCTGCATTATTTCCCCAACTAGTATTGACCAACTGTATCACAAGAAAACCAAAACCTGTTTTTTTTACAAAACTGCTTTTTCAAATTACTCATCTGCTAAATACTTTTTACAATACTGAATTAGGTTGTTCATCAACTTGCAGTGATATTTCTACTTTTTAGGGTAAGGGTCCAAATTGACCCCACTGCAGTTATAGAGTTATCAGTGTTTCAGTTGTTCTTGTGATAACATGTTTTGGTTCTGTTGTGCATTTGTATATAGTAGTACAATTATAAGTAGCTTAGCCAAATCATAAAAAATATTCTGAATATATTTGTAATGCAACTAAAACTCATAAGTTAGAACTCCAACTTGGTTTGGGCCTAAGATGTCAATTTGCAGGAGCCTAAGCTAATCTTCTGTTAATGACATAAAAAGTGGTTTGCTACTAATAATTAACAAACTACATGATTTTCCGATTATGTATTGCATATGTAGCCAAAACTAAGCACAAATGGGTTTTTCTGATAATTATTTAAAATTAATATAAACAAGATTGCCCACATTGTAATAGCAGTATAATTTATGAATTTGCTGTGTTGTTTTGTGTTGTCCAACTTGTGTGACACAGACATAGCTACAATCATCACAATACTATTAAGAGTATTTCTATAATTGAATAATAATACTAACATGCAAACACTAGCACAAGTTGATGCGTTTGATGAAGCTTTTGAAATTGAGCATAATATGACAAATTCTGGAGAGAAATTGATTCAGGTATGGCATATGGACGCTTTTGAATTCTTTGCTTTACAAAAGTTCTTGTTATTTTAAAGTCACCTGTTGTGGCTGATTGTATTATTTAAAAACTGGATACCTTTCTTCTTCTTGAAGAAATACAATCATGAAAGAAACTTTGAAAGCCAGACTTATTGTATCATTGGGAAAAAATTTATTATTTTCGTTTTGTTGTTATATAATATTTTATTGATGATACCATAATTTTAGTCAATGCTATAATCAATAAGCTCTGAGAAACTTTTTTGTAAATGTGCAAAAACGTTTTGGCCTTTGAAACAGGTTAACCTACAAGTGTTTCCTGATTGCATTTTGGATATATGTAGCAATTGCATAATTTTTATTCAGTTACAATTGTCAAATTTTGTGAGCATGCGATCATTTTCGCTGATTTGTATATTTCTTTGTATAGCTTAATATGGTATAAAGAGTTCCACCAATATCCAAATACTTAATAAAAACTTTCAAATTTTAAATTCTCTAAAATTAATACGTCTTCATTTTTAACTGAATTTTATGGTCCAGTTAAAATTATATCCAAAATCAATAAAACAACCACTCTAAAGCCATAGTTAAGTTAATTTATATATTCTGTGGCACAATATTCTTCTCTAAAATTAACATTTTATAGAATTCCGCTAAAAAATCACAGTATCATTCGAATTTTTGCACAGCCTAAATAAATTTCAGGATTTTTATTTCATTTATATAGATACCTGTAGTTCTTGTTTACTACTCTGTTTTATTCCCAACGGGGCCCAAATCCTTTTGGAGCCTATCCCGCCTTCTCTATGTCCCTGATGGTGTCACCTATAGCAAGCTCTTTATGCGAACATCTCTTCATTGTTAATTTATTTAACTGTTCAACTATTTATTAAGCTATATAAAACTATTTCAAAATACTTTCTCTTCCCACTTGCATTGATACTACTTGGCATTTCATAAGAATGCCTCTAAACTCTTTTAATTTTCCCAAGGTCTGAATCAAGTCTATGCCTTCAATTGATCAAAAGAAAATCTTCTGAGGCAAGCTGTGCCATTGAATATTGGATTGAAAACTATAATTTAATTAATTTGACAGCGGTTTTAGTGGCAGATTAATATTTGATTGAAGGAAAACTTTTAGAACATTTTTAACAGCATTTTAGTGGTTTTATGGAATCACGATTGTCTTGACGTAAATTTTGATAATTTTTCTGATGTTTTTTCAAAAATTTAAGTAGTTTAATTTTGTATTAAATGATCTGAATAAATCAAACCATAAACACCAAATCCATCATTTTAGAATAAAACAAAATATTGATAATTTTGTAATATTATAAACTTCCCAAGTTTTGAAATATATCTATGTCTCGATTAGTCTTATTAAACAGAAAGCACAAGGTTTATTGCCATGAAAATATCCAAAATTGCACCATGTTGCTGCCAATAAAAATCATTGTTGGCCAGGGTAATTTATCCTGAAATACATTGTATAAATCATTTTTTATGTATATATTATTATTTATGTTATTCAATGTAGTTAGCATTAGAGATGCTCCATTGCTTTTCATTGAGCAGCTTTCCCTAGCGTAAAATTGTTCAGCTTAATGGAAAATTTTTTCTTTAGATCAACTGTACATTAAAGTTGCTATTTTTGAAATAATTTTGGTGTTGTCTTATAAGAATTTCAAAAGATATGTTTTTTATTTTTTGTTCATTATTGTAAATATCCAAATTTTCAAATATTCCATTTTAGATAAGCAATTCAAATCTGACGTTATGGAGTTAATTGATCTTCGCCTCGAACACATTAGTAAGACTGATAACTCTTTTGGAGTAATTCCCATTTTCCGTCAGCATAATGTTACAAATTATTATCCTGCTTGCAACATGACCTCAGAATTGGCAAATACCCCCTGCAAACATTTTCATTTAAGGTGAGATATATTTGCATGATTCTGAAAAGCTGATTTTTCAAATTTATACAAATTACTATTGTTGTTAAGTTTCAGATAATATTTATGAGCTCTAACTCTAATTAGAGCAACTGCTAAACTAATCTATCTCCAGTACGGTGTAATCGGGGCAAGGAATCTAATTTTATTTTTTGAAAGTACTTATAAAATGTTTATTGCTAAGAATTGTCATGTAGTACTAATTTTAATATTTTCAGGCTCTTACTCTGTGTAGACTAAGGCCAGTTTTGTCAATCTCTTGATTTTTTCATAGAGTTGCGCATGTGAAATGTTAGCGCTCGTGGGCTAGCAAGTCTTTACTACAGATTGGAATTTTGAAGCGAAAATGAAAGAGGAGGAATTTATCCATCCTGTACTGTATTCTCATTTCTTATTTCCTACCACATTGATATTTCCTGAAGAAACAATTGCAGATCTTGAAAAACTACATGTACACTGTGGATTTCAAGCTTAAGATATATATATATATATATATATATATATATATCACTCTCATCGTAAAAATGATAATTTTCTTTTAGAAAGGGAGAATTATGGATGACTGATTATGCAAATAACGACAGCTATCTATCATGGTGCCTAAGTTATTATTGCGCAAGGATTGACAGCCTGGATTCGTGCATGTTTACAAATTTACTGAGAAAGAACGATTACAAATACATTAAATGCTATGGAGATTCCTAGATTTAAGAATTCTCCAAAATTTACATAATTTTCCTTTCAAATATACCGTTGTTTTTTTGTAGTTATTCCTCGAATGAACCGCCATTATTTATTAACAATTAATTTTCAAAATTTCAATAAACTCCCTATACATATAATATTTCTTTAACGATACATTGAAGTTACAAGGGAATTACACTTTATTACAAAAAATATTTTTTCTTAGTTAAGTACTTTTTCAGTGTTTCTGGTCAATTTGATGTTGCTGAAGATGAATTTGAGGTTATTTTCACAGTAGAAACCATACTTTAGGAATTATCATGAAATTGAATTTATTGCCTAAATAAGTCATTCAATATAGGAAGCAGAAATTGTATTATGATGAAGACACCAAAAATCCTCAAATAACTTTTATAATTCTACACAAGCATTTAATTGTATCTTGATTTTAATGTAAGCAAATGCTTTGTATTCATGTAGAAGCGATGAAGACAAAATATATTCTAAATATGCATAGTTTTCAAATTCCTTTAATTTAAATATTATCAACAAACTTTTCCTTAGTAATCAAATAGCTAATAAATAGAATTTTTCATTGATCTGAACCTACAGAAATTATATGAAGCCGAATTACACTCCCAAAGTGTTATTTTCTGCAATTTCCAAAATGTTCTCGAGATATCCACACTCCTAAATAAATCTCTTAAGTAGTTGATGAAATTTACCTTTGCTCATCACTAAGCAAACATGAATTTTAATGAAAAACATTCAATTGACATTTCAGAAAATAAAGTTCATTAGACATCCTAGCAATATCCTATCTCTTCAATCTAGCAAGGAAAATTTCGTTTGTCTCATGCTAACATGTAGTCTTGTTGCTATTAGTAGGATAATGGAGATCTAAAAATTTATGACAGAATAATACTATTAGATAAGCTCACCTGTTCCCTGAAAAATTTTTGTAGGTCAAACATGCATACTTTTTTATCAGGAAATTTAAGTATTAGAGGTCAATCCTGTTAAGTGCAGGTTCAAGAGTTGTGTTGATTACAGCATATATGAGAGAACCCCTTATTCATAGATAAAGTCAACTGTCACTATTGTGGTTTTTCGATTCAGGTCAAGCATGAGAATAGCAAATGGCAAAGCTTGTTAATCTTCAAATAGTCAAGAATATATTACTTGGGTGTCAAGAACCAATCTCCTGATAAATGCTAAGTTCAGAAAGAATTCACACAGTTCTTGTATTTATAAGAGGGAATGATATTTGCAGAGGAAGCTTGAATAATGTTTTCATAAGCACAGAGTTCATGGTTACAATGCAGTATGCAAGGAGCATGAAAGTATGTCAAAAATATTCTCTCCCTATTGTGATACTTAATGTGCCAAATCACAACAGTGAAACTGAGGTTAATGAACTATTGTTGGAAATGAGTAGCAGTAAGGTTTAACTTCAGTGTCCCAATTCCGCATATAGTCGTAGACATTCTCAACAAAGCAATGCTATACAGGCTTTCTAAACCTCTGAATGCAAATTACTCAAAAGTATGGCTTTGTGTGTAAAATAACATTCAAATTCATAATTCTAGTCCAAAAATTGACTGAAATCAAAGAAAAAAATTTGTCAATTAAATCTTATGTCACACCGTGTTAATATTATAGAACGGCTTTATAAAAATTTCCAATAAATTTCCTAACATATGTTAAAGGAAAGTGGTGTTTGGAAGGAAATTGAGTGAATGCGACTTATAAAAGTGGTCAAATCTATTTAAAAGATGCTATTTCAAATCTCCTCAATATAATTATTGTTTTCCCTTCTGTTTGTTTGTCTATCTGTTTGTCAGCAGGATTTCTCAAAAAGTAGTAGATAATTATTAATCTAAATAAGATCCTATTAAATTTTCAGACTCATCCGGATTACCTTCTGGGAGCTAGGACCAATTGTATGCACTCGCATTAGTAAATATACATTCATACTAGGCGCATGTCAATACATAGAATGATTTTTACAAGCGAGGTAAATGCTTTTTGCACTGACACTTTCAGTATTAATAGATTTTAAAAATTTTTTTACAGTTGTTAGATTCAAAGCGAAACATAATACGCCACAAAGCTAAATGTATATTTTGGAAGTCAGTGCCATATTTGCCATTATATTTCGCACTATTTTCTTATTGATTCCATTTTTGTAATACCCAATGTCGTATCAACTTCATAAGTAACTACCAAGTTTGTTGGAGGCGCTCGATTGTCTATTATTGAATGCTAAATTATATTTGTAACCATCTAATAAACCTTCAGGCAAAAGCCTTCTATACTTTGAGAGAACTAAACGTTCAATAACCATCTCAATTTTTACATATGACGCTAGTCAATTGCAATTGCTTAAGTTAACTGATTGTAAATCTAAGAAAATTGTAGCTGCAAATGCGCAACATTTTAGGCACATCATTTTTTAAACTTTTATAATCTAGTTAAATTAGGGAACAATTTTATTATTAGGTTTAAGCATTTGTAACTTTTATTTTTATTATGATATTCTATATAATTTACTATTTGTGAATAAAGTCGCATTACAATCAAAATTTCATTTTGTGTGCTATTTCATTTGAATATCATTTAAAAATGTAAAACAGATTGGTTTGCGCTTATTATTAAAACACTTGGCATACATGTATGTACCACATAGTAGATATTTTACTTCCTCCAATTGATGAAGTACTAATGACCAATGAAGCAATCAGGCTTTGTAGAAGGATAGTTCATTCGCTCATGTGTCCCTCTCTAAGCTTTATAACTATGGTAGTTTTTTATGAAATTGAGGACTTCAATGGGCATTGTATCTCTATCTACATTGTAACTTAAGTTCAACAATATCTGTTGTTGACATACATGTAGTTATAAAAATATTTGAATATTGACAAAACTGTTTGCAAAATTTTTATAAACCTAGAAAATCAAACCTTTCAAATCAAACATATGGTTGTTAGATCAAGGAAAAGTCTAAGACATTATATTATATTAAAATTTAACATTAGTTCAAAATATAGTTTAAATCTATTATTTTTGGTGAAAATTCTTGTCTTTGAATTCGAATCAAGCTGAATGTTCTAATGTTATTTTTCAACAAAGATTTTCACAGCTCCTAAAATGCATTTTTTAAATGCATGGATATGCATGTTTTAGGCAATACATACTCAATTTAAAGTCGTTTCAGTTTTATCAATAGATCTTAGTTATTGAACAATATTTGGCAGAAAATTAATAGCCCTGCTAATGCTAGACAGTTGACAATTATGTGGATTGATGAAAGGAATTCCAATTTTGGACTTTACGGAATATTTTAATAGTTTAAAAAGATGTACGTAAGACAATGTGGGACTTATGAGCTGACGATTTTTGGCACCTTAACAAATCAGTGTCCCTAGTTAGAGATGTCATTTATTAAGTTGCAAATTGTTAAATAGTTTTCTAGTAATTTAAGTTATTAGTTGATATATTTAGAATTAGGTAAAATTCAAGAATAAATAAATTTGAGATTTGATTTTAGTTAGATATTATAAAATAAGGAAAAAATTTGAAATAGAAGAATGATTGACATTTAATATTTCTATTTATGAAACTTTAGCAACAAAATAATGATAAAATTTCCATAACTGGTACAATATTATTGAAATTAGTTTCTGTTTCAGCTGATGAGTGTTACTAATTCAAAATATTCATTCTTTTGTATTTTATAACAAATTATTATAAAGGTAACCAATGCAAACAAATTTATATAATAAATAATTTCAATACTTGGTCTTTAAATCTAGATAAACAAATATGGATATTTACAATTATCTGTCTTTTTTGTGACTCCTAAAACGTATGTGTACATTACTTTGTAAAAAAACACATGGACATATCATATAAGCATTTTTATAATCTACCTTGAATACATTACATTTGCAAAGCAAAACAGTTTGTCTAGTAGAAAAAAGATTGATCCTTTGATGGGTACATATGGAGATACTTGCTTTATGTATTTACGTATGTTTTATAGTTTTTTTAAGTGTAGTAGAAATCATCTGTCTGGTGTGCACTGACTTATTTGATTATAACTTTGTCTTGTCCTTTTTCAAAGTATTGGTTAGTTTTAATTAAATGTGTTTATATTACAATTGATAAGAAATTGTACTCAACTGAGCTATTAAATATTGGAATCAAACTCAAAGTAATTTTGATGTTAAACAGTTTGCAACTGGCCTTGCAATTAATATTATTTAAAAATTTATATTTAAGCATTAATGAGGAATATACTCTTGAAAAAGACTATAAAGACTATATTGAGAAGTTTGAAGTAAATTTCAGTTTTGTACAGATAAAATAATAACTAAGAAAAGTAAATTTTCAGTATTCTATGCTTAAAACAGCATCTGTTAGATGAGAGTACAAGAGACAAAATCCGACAACTATTGTAGAATCATCCTCCTGGCCAATTTTAGCCCTAATAAATCTATTTATTTGTTGAAGAGCTTAATCTTCTTGATTGCTTTGTTATAATTAAGCATCCAACTAATATTAGATTTAGTAATAACCATCACTGTTTAGGTGACCACCACTGCAATTCAAGTCTTTGGGCATCAGCCTGACACTGATCCTTTCACCAACATTTCATTCTCCACACTACTTCCAATTCCAATTCGCCAATGACTCAGCTCAACACAAAGAGGGATTTATTATGTGTGCCCTAATTAGTTTAATGCTTCATATTCATGCCACAACTCGACTTAATATCTACCTTTGCAAAGCATACAGTAATGCAATCACACAATTAATAAAGGAATTGGATCTAAAATAGTAAAGTTAATCCAACTATGGCTACTCAGCCTTTACTGAGTTTGTTACTACATGCATATTGAGTTGCAATTGAAATTTCATAATCAAGCTTAGAAATTTACTATCACATAATATATGCAATTCCCAGGAATTTTGACTGGGCTGGACTAGAGACAAAAATTACACTTTGCAAAAATTTTTATAGAGGAATTCACTCTAAGCACTTTTGTTATAACACTTTGATTAAATGCCCCTGTAACAAATTAGAAAATATTGGTTTCTTTTTTAAATTATTTCATATTTTTAACCAATTGTAATTCCTAGAAATACTCTATTCATTTTGTAGCTACTGACGCTTAAATAATTACTGAAAAAATTAAATTCTAAGATCAATAGTTTCATTTCACATTGCTGTCAAAGTGAAATTTCTTGAAAAATTTATTTGAAAAAATCTAAAAAGTATTTTTAATGTATATTTTCAATATATTATAAAGTTTTACTGTAAAAGGCGAACAACAATAAATTCTAATAATGAAATGTGGGATACATTGCAAATTAACTGCTGTAGGCTTTTGAAAAACTGACAATTGTTGGGTAAAGGGAAAAATCAATTATTTAATGCAATAAATATAAAGAATAAACACAACTAATGAAATACGTCATATGAAACAATTCATAGATAAACAGTTATTTTGATATGTTGTGAAATATGGAATCTTTTAAGAAACCAACAATTGTCAGTTCACAATAAAATATTAATAGTTTAATGTATAAGTAAAATATGAATAAATAAAATTAATTAATTATGCCATATAAAACAAGGTATTGGTTAAAATACTTATTTGAATATTTCAGTGATTGGGGTATTTCAAACACAGTAATTGTCGGTTACAACAAAAACTATATTTGTTGATTATATAAACAACACATAAATTTAAACAATAAACTCAATAAAATTATTAGAAATAAGTGCACAAAAATTACAATTGTAAGTGGTGCATTGGCTTAGAACATCTAAAAAATGTTGTTTAGTTATAGTATAACTAAGGAAATATTTATGATTAAGTACTACGTACATAATGTAAAATATTGAAATCTTTCAAAAAAATTTTCTATGACCCCTTATGTACATAAATCCCACAGCTATGAGCTCATCATCAATCAAGTAATAATCTGTTACACCTTAAGCATCTAATTACTTACAAATATATAAGTATAGATTGCGGTAAGCCTCAGGTTAAGTTTTGCTAAGTATTTATAAAGCTACCTAATTTTATTGTTTGTATTTGTTCCTTGAATCTTCAAGTGTTTCTTATTCAATAATTTATTATGAAGGACAAACAAAGCTAGGAAATCTTTAAAATTTAATAAAATCGCTTCAAATATCACTATGGGTTACTCTTTTTTGTAAAATGATGATTTTTAATGTTGATTTTCGTATAACCCAGTAGGGCTCTACCATTCTAGTTATTGCAAATTTATCCTAATGACGTGGTTTCTTTAGTCCAGTCACTGACTGAATCATGAGGTTATTTGCAGTTAAAATAACCTTCCTAGTCTGGATAATGCTTTTGATGTTTTGTCACATAAATTCTTTACTTAAACTTGATTTTTGTTCGATTTCACACACACCTTTCTGTGGCTGCAATAAATTCAAGTAAATTCTTAATCTTTTATGTCTGAAAAATTTATAACGTCAAATTGATATTTGCAAAATACTTTTTTGGATTGCTAATCAATGAATTTAGTACTGAAAGATCTATTATAATCATCCTTAATTCTAAATACCATTTATATTTTCTAAATTTAATTCAAGCTTTTTCAAAATTATGCTATTTATCATTCACACAGAATTTAATCTTTTAACGTATTTGCCAAAAATTCCATAAAATATTTTGTACAATCTCACTAATCTTGAACTGAATGGGATTTAAGTAATTGAAGAATAATTTTTACTGCTGAGCTATACCGGTTTACCGAAAAAAAATTAACAATGCTACCACACCTCTCCTACCTATTGCAAGAAGCAATTTCAAGATAATGATTTAAAATGAAAATTCAGGAAAAGCAGTAGGATTATTTGATAAATTTATCAATATAACAATAAATAAACACCTCACTAAAAAACTAATATTTCTGAAATTTTCTTAGCCCAATTTTGGAATTTTGAAGGGAGAATGCCTTGACCAGTGGTAAGTTCCATTATGGTTTTGCTTTATTTGAGAAAACTTTGTGAAGATTTACTTGAATAACAAACAATTTCAACAACTGCGAATTCATGCCACCTTTGTTCAACACACTGCATTAGCCACTATGATGTTGCATATTCAATTCAATATTTTATTGCTAACAAAAGATAAAAAATACATTGAAATACATGCCTTATATATATTTGCAACATATATATTTATATATATATATATATATATATATATATAT
>CABFPE010000333.1:459420-472772 GCA_900660155.1 Hofstenia miamia | reverse complement strand
TATATATATATATATATATATATACCTAGGTTGGTGGAGATAGCTCGCTCCAAAAATTATGGTTGTTTGGCGAGGCTGGAAAATATTCAACATTTTCCAACAATGACTCTGGTTCCAACCAACATTCATCATTATCCTGCCGGTATGTTTTTTCCCTCAGTTTACATTTCGGAAGCAGTGTCTTATATTGATGATTAGATGACACGGGCAGAGTACCATTTTCACCTTTTTGAAATTCATTACTACCAAAAATATTGCATTCTTGAAATTTAAGATCATACTCAATGGCATAACATAATCTGCTACGAATGCAGCGGGACATGCACAAATGTAAACGTCGATTTGATGTTCTTTCAAAAGGATGATCTTGAATATTTGGATTATTCTTGACTTTATAGAAGATCATTGAACGTGTAAGATATCTTGTTTCAGAAGCTTGATGCATACAACACAAAATGCAGAATGAAATGAACTTCAACCGAAATTCCATCTCCTAAATCAGTAGTTGTTAAGGATTATTGACTCTTAAGTATTAACTTAGGTTCAGCATTTATGATGCTCTAACAAGAGTCAAATCAAATTTATTGCTGTAAATAACTAATACAAAGCTACAAACTACAAGCTACATGTACTTACAAAATAATAATAAATAATATATATAATGTAAATTTGTGTGTGGGTGCGCGTGTGTGGCTTACTAGTGCTATGCAAGATTTTGAAAAAGTGTAGTGTGCTATTGTCGTTAAGAAAGCATTGTCTATTAATAAAATAAATAATAATAATAATAATAATAATAATAATAATAGTAATAAAAATTATAATAATAAGAGTGAAAACTATGTTTTGCATAAAATAATCTACATTACACAGTCTAAAATTTACAATGTAATAAAAAATATAAATAACATAAATGTGAGTGTTTGTATGCTCGCCTATGTATGTGTTAAATGTGATTTTGTAATAATGAGAGAAAAGTGTTATTATCTCCTAGAATTACCTGTTTTCCACAAAAAACTTTTAATATTTTTCTAAATTTGTTATAATTAGGTTGTGACCGCGATTCATAATAATAATATAGTTTATTTCAGAGATTGCACAACAATGGAATATATTCAACGATTTTTCATTTATGAGAGTCAATGCAGTATATTTGCTAATAAGTTACAAACAAAAAAAATATAAGCAAATCTAAAAATACATACTAATAAACACAATATATAATAATATTAAAATCATTTTGTGTGTGAATGTTTGTGCAGGAATTCAATATTGTGTCAATTATGTCTCGAATGCATGAATTGTGTTGCTGTCTCTTAGTGTACATTGATTTGTTAGTAGTGATTTCTGTAGTTTTTCTATTTTTTTGTAATTATTTTGTACTCGCGCTTCATAGTCTAAATTTTTCCACAATTTTATTGATATATTTAATGAAAATTATTAGATATCTTTATGATCGCACATTTAATTTAACATAATCTTTTAGAAAGAGAAGATATGTTTGACGAGATTTGAATTTATTTACAATGGATAGCATATGCAGATGAATTTCGTAGAAGGAAATAATATTTTATATTTTTACGATATATGGATGCTTCGTCATGCTTTTGTGCAAAGTTTAGAGTTTTTATACACCAAATAAATGTATTTGATAAGAGCATACGATATTTAGAACTTAGTTCAGTTAAAAGAAATGAACAATATTGAAATAGAGACAAACAGAAAGCATGTAAGTTGTTTATGATAATTGCTTGATATTAAATTGCGTAAGTGATAAAGATATCGAATGCTTGCAGTCATTTTTTGAATCTTACCAAGTAAGGAATTTTTCAAATTTTAATTCATTATCTATCTTAACCAAGGTTCGCTTGATAAGGAAATTTGGAATCGAATCAAATCAAATCAACAGACTGTTTCTCGTTTATATTAATCGATATCAATTCAAGTCAACACAAATTTCGTGTTAATATCAACAGTACTACATATTTTGCAATTCGATTCCATAATATGTAAATATGTTTATATCTCAAATTCTCAAATTACGCACATGCATGGTAATGCTTCAAAATTTGAGTTGAACAAAGCGCCTAAAATTATATATATATATATATATATATATATATATATATATTGAATGTGCATTCCAAATTACTTAATTTTCTAGTAGAAGCTGCTCATATGCATTTATATTGTAACTACAAAAATATCAATAAATGCTTTAAAGTGGTCTAAAGAATTTGAGCAAGGTTTTACCAAACTAGGGCCTTAGTGATTTTTAAGGGCTTACTGCCACTGAATACTTGGGCCAATTTACAAAAAAGGCTGCATTTGTAAATACTTAGAAAATCTAAAAGGCTTGTTGACAAATTTAGTGATATTTAATATTTTTGGGAAAATGAAGTGCTGCCAAAAATACTACAAAATAATATGGAATCCAAAATAGGGAAGTGATCCGAATTCAATACGTTAACAAGTGAAAATTAAACTGTAAAAAACACCGTTTTACGTTAACATGACCGTAAAGCAATTGCATAACTTGCACTCGGAATAAATACGCGAATAAATGTTAACGGTGAAGTTTACGTTAAATGCCTATTTTTTTAAGCAAAGGTTTACAGTATGTTTAACGGTTATTATGATGTCACGTTGGATCACTTCTCGTACCAAAACGCTTTTTTACAATATATTATTTTTTTCATGAACACTTTGAAGCATTCATAACTTATGAACTAATACACTATCTACAATCTGAAAACACAACAGGGTGAAGGATTTTCAGCTCTTTCTTAACATGGATCTCTGTAGTGCTCAGAGTTGGAATTGGATCTTGCTGGGCCGGGCTGCTTGTTAATATGCGCATTATCTGATTGAGCTAACAATATTTACACAGAATTGTAATGCAGAAATGATATTCAGTCACTACTCATAGATAAATTCTCCAGTTGGATTAAACGCAGGTACAAATTAACGTAATTGTTGGGTCTCCATATAAAAATTTGATACTAAGGCTGACTTTTTCAGCCAATAATGTGACTATCTGAAAACTCCAAATTCTCTGATACACATTTCATTTGTAAACAGCAAACACGCTTTTTGAAATCCAGTGAAATTAGGAAAAATTGAATTTATGAAAGAATCACTTAACTGAATTGCTGCTATACTTCTTTGTACTGTTCAAATGATACAAAATATATTGCTAAAAAGGAAATTTTTTTAGTGGGAATGCCATCAAATTTATTGGGTATTTGTGCTGTTTGAATGCATTTTTTATAACTGAGGGTAAACCTGTGGCACTTGAAAACTTCCAAATGTTTGGGATAAGAAGACAAAGCACAAGAAATTTAATATTATTTTAATTCTTATAAAGCGTAGACATTTCCCAAAGGGAACTCGAATGTGCAATTACAAAATCAATAATATACATTAACACCAAATTCATGTCATCGCACAGATTGAAGAACAGATAGTATTTAAATTTTCTTTTAAATTCCACAGCACTCGAGGATTGGCGTACTTCACGAGGTAGTCCTTTAAATAGTATTGGAGCACACAATGAAAATGCTCTTTTCATCGAATTTCTTTTCTTTCTCTGTATGATTACCAATCCCTGAGATCTCAAATTCATTTCATTGGTGTGCAGAAATTCAGTTAGGTATAGAGGCCCCATTCTACGCAGGCATTTCCAAGTTATTAGTTAAAATTTTGGGCATAATTCTCTTTTTCACTCTCAACCAGTGCAACTCCGAAATTGCCGGAGATATTCTTTCTCGGTAGCCTAGATTGAAAATTATCCTGGCACATCTATTCTGAACAGTTTGAAGGCGTTTCAAATGACGCAATTTTATGTAGTTGACCATTGTGTACATCAGTGCTTGATAGTACTAACGATTGTACAAGCTTATTAGTATTTGTAACATTTAAATATTTTCGTATCTTATCAATGTTGACATTTGATGATTTTATTTTCATATTCAATTGCGGTCTCATTGCATGGTACTGTCAAACATGCACCCAAGATTCATAATAGGATCGCAACCAAAATCCTTACTACCTATGCTTAAAAACTTTGTCTTCCCATCATTGAGAAATAAGAAACCACATTTCATCAATTGAGATGGCTCTTCAATTATCGTGGAGAGATAGTTATTTGGTGAATGATAGAAATTCTTTTCCACAGTGATATATATTTGCGTGTCGTCAGCATACATACCAGTTCCAAGAGGAGTTAATAGAAGTAAGTTAGCAGTAGAGACAGCAAAAGTCAATAAAGTGTTGGAGAAGATAGATGCTAGGAGTGTNTCACCAATGTAAATACTTTTTTCCAAATGTGTACTACTCCTTAAATATAATGACCATCCTTCCATTCTTGCTTTGCTAAAAAAATTTAAATTTAGTTCTACAACCTATGCTGGCTAACCACTCATTTTTCAATACGCTCATTGTGCATATACTGCCCCAAAAACCCTTGCATTAGAAGGTCATATAAATAGGAAACATAAAAAATCACGGGTGTATCTATGCACTGAATGCAAATTATTTTTTCATGATGAGAGACTGTTTTCCAAACACAGTGCAGTTGTTCACGAACAATTGACGCCACCCTCCATCAACAAGATTAATTTGCACAAGACAAATANGATTTTATTTTCATATTCAATTGCGGTCTCATTGCATGGTACTGTCAAACATGCACCCAAGATTCATAATAGGATCGCAACCAAAATCCTTACTACCTATGCTTAAAAACTTTGTCTTCCCATCATTGAGAAATAAGAAACCACATTTCATCAATTGAGATGGCTCTTCAATTATCGTGGAGAGATAGTTATTTGGTGAATGATAGAAATTCTTTTCCACAGTGATATATATTTGCGTGTCGTCAGCATACATACCAGTTCCAAGAGGAGTTAATAGAAGTAAGTTAGCAGTAGAGACAGCAAAAGTCAATAAAGTGTTGGAGAAGATAGATGCTAGGAGTGTTACAGAAGTAAATAGCTTAGTGTATGCAGGTGCATGTGAGGTGCTGAAGAATGTAGGCCTGGAAATGAAGAAGAAAAGCCAACAAGAAGTTAAGGGAGACAGAAAGCCAGCATAGGAAAGAAGAATTGAGAATAAAGTTGCAAAAATTAGGCAGCAAATAGGGAAGATCAGGACAAGTAATGCAGTGCAGGACAGGTGCAGGGTAGGTAAAGGGAAGACTATAGAAACTGCAAGAGAAGAGCTTAAGCAGAGATTAGTTGCAGAAGCTGTGAAACAGAGAAAGTATAGGGCAAGGGCAAAGCAGGCAAGAGACAATATGAAGTTTGAGACCCAAGAAGGAAGAAGTAATCACAACTGTAAGGCTGAAGGAGGCTCTAAAGAAGATGAACAACTGGAAGGCACCAGGCAGAGATGAGGTACATAGGTATTGGCTGAAGAAGTTCACAAGTGTTCATGAGAGACTAGCAGTAGCATTGGAGGAGTGTGTGGTGAGTGGGTATCCAGAATGGATGGTAGTGGGGAAGGACATTTCTGATACAGAAGGACCTAAAGAAAGGCAGTGAGGCAAGCAACTTCAGGCCAATAACATGTCTGCCAACAACTTGGAAATTGCTAACTTCTGTTATTTCAAGTAGGCTGGCATGTTACTTAGAGCAGAATATGTTGATACCAGAGGAGCAGAAGGGATGTAGGACAAAGACAAGAGGATGCAAAGATCAGTTGTTGATAGACCTGGCAGTGGTGGAGAATTGCAGAAGAAGGAAGACAAATTTGGCAATGGCATGGATAGACTACAGGAAGGCATATGACAGAATTTCACATAAGTGGGTATTGAAACGTTAGAAGCTAATGGAGTTTCACAGAAATGGGTTGAGTATCTAGAGAGAGAGATGGGAAAGTGGCAGACTGAGATAGATGGGCATAGGTTGAGGTTTAGACGGGGTATATTCCAGGGAGTCAGCTTAGCGCCACTACTGTTTGTAGTTAGCTTAATACCTATAACAGAAAAAATAAAGGAGACAAGCATAGGGTATAAGCTGGAGAAGAATGGTAGAGCAGTGAGTCACCTGTGGTACATGGACGACCAGAAGATGTATGCTAGTTCAAGGAAGATGTTGCAGAAGCAAGTGGAGACATTGGAGAAGGCAAGCAGAGATTCAGGGTTAGAGTTTGGATTAGGAAAGTGTGCAGCGGTGACAATGACTAGAGGCAAGTGTGTGGATGGGGAGGGTTTGAGGACAAGCAGTGGGGATAAGATTGAGGAAGTCAAAGAGGGGTACAAGTACTTAGGTGTGATAGAGAAAGATAGAACAGATCACGAGGAAATGAAAATGAAGCTAAGGAAAGAATACAACAGGAGAGTAAGGAAGGTACTACAGAAGTCAGCATTGAATGGGCAGAACAGCATAAAGGCATTTAATACGTGGGCGATACCAGTGTTGACATATTCGGCAGGAATAGTTAGGTGGAACAAGAATGAACTGAGGGAATTAGACAGGGATACAAAGAAGACACTATCAGCAGGGAGAGCATTCAACCTCAATGGAGATGTAGATAGGCTGTACATGGCAAGGCATAAGGGAGGGAAAGGGCACTAATAATGGCAGCACAGGAGCAAGCAATAAGAAAGAACTGGGTGAAGAAGCTTCATCTCGAGTATTGATGTTAGAGAAAATCATGTCTTTTGATTTTACCCATTGGCAATTATGTTTAACTTACAGGAACTGATCTTCTAAATTATTGATATTAACCTGAGCATTACTAAAATCAGTGCATGCCGTAGAAGCCTTAATGGTAGAAATGATAAAAATATTTCCCACCTACATACTTTTATTAAAATATTTCCATATCACCTCCTGTTATTCAGAGCTCCTTGGTATGAACGCACTGTTGCGCAATAGTAAGATGTGATATTTTTAGAATTTTTTGTTACATTTTTTAAATATCTAAAATCGTCAAAGCAGTGCGTGGCCCAGCCTGACCAGGTAAGTCCGTGCTTTGCCCGGACATTGATTATTTCCGATTTAACTGAAATTGACTATAGGATTTTGCTTTCTTGAAAAATATTATGATGGTTTTCTATTTCATATCCTAAATTATGAGATATGTGAGAAACTTATCCTTAAAGTATTTTATGCTTCATTAACATGCACATGTATATGCTGACATACTTATGGATTAAATAGGGTTACCGTGTCACATGGACCACCAGGGTCACATTTTGTGACCAGGATACAACTCTGGTCAGCAATGCCAGCTACGTTTTTTATCGGTTACGTTCCTTTGGGTTAGGGAAGTATTGGGACAAAACATTATTTAGTGCAACGAGTTTACATTGTTGTGTTAATAATGTGCTCTATCCTATTGAAATAATCGTAACCTATGAGAAGCTTTGACTCCCAAAATATGACAAATAAACAGATAAATTGAGACACAGCAGGAAAAATTTTTGCTTCAATTAATCTCAACTCTAAATCTTGCACTCATATTAAATAAATAGGTATATTCCTGTTATTTGTTAGAAAATATATCTGCAAATGAATCAAATGCTAAAAATGTATAACTGTTGAATTCAAACAATTTTTCTCAAAATTTTCCCAATTAGTATCTATCTCTGAATATTTTACTGACTATCAAATGCCATCCTTACAAAAAAAGAACTAATTTAAATTAACTTTTCAACCTGTCTCTTATACACATAATTCTAGTCTGTAGTGCAGAGAATGAGTTTTCTGCTATTTCATAAGCTTCTTGATATTCAGTTGCATTTTTGTTAAAACCGTCATAAATCGTTCTATTTCACTACGTTCAGGCGGTTTCTTTTATTATCCAGATGCATTGTGGCGGCACTGAACGCACGCTCTACTAAGTATGAGCTTAGAAATGCAATGAAAGGAAATTTCAGCTTATCTCACAAGTAAGGATATTTCTCTTGAATTATTCATTGCAGCCAATTGATTAACACTAGATGCGGAATTTAAGTTTGAGTTCAAAAAGCAATCACAAACAAGAAAGTAACAAAAGTTAAGGTAAATGTGGTAGCAAAAACTATTTTACAATCAGCGCAAATTTTTAATTGTACGGTTCTTGTCACTGCTCAATTTGTTATCAGATCCCCCCATCGCCCAATTAATATTCAGTACTTTTTTGAAATGCACCCAAGATTCAGTGGAAATTAAAACATTAAACTACATATAAACTAAGATATGAAAATTTTAGCACAGCAACATTGTATTACTATGTGTGCTCATTCCCGTTAGACCCCCTTTTTAAGACAATGTGCGGCCCGTGCCGACGGGGATCGTGCCGTCCCCAAAACACTATGCATTGATTGTCAAACATTATTACAATAGACATATTTAAAAATAATAAAATTATTTTGTTCCTTAGCGAATATATACAATGAAATAATATTTTTCAAAATCTATATAGTAAAGTTTATCGAAATGATTCATTCAAATATAATGGCACAAATATTTTAGTAATATACCCTTAGAAACAAAAATCCTTCACTAAATATAATGGTAAAATAAAGAAATTCTTGATACAAAAAAATGAATAAAAATATAAAATATCGATAATATTAAAAAGTAAGTTTGCAAATTCAAGAACATACTGTAGATTATCCAGTTTGTAAATATTTTGGAAATTTTGTAAATGCTGTATATTTTTATGTACTAAATTTTCCTCGATCTAAAGCTTTCTGCTTTTTAATACAAAAAATTTCACTGCTTCAGGAAAAAAATATATTAACCCTCAAATGACAAGTAAGAACATTCAACTAACTATTTATACTGTAAATACTTATTTCAAATTTCAAATTTTAGTAAATTTATTACAATTATAATTCTGCTACAAGCTAGTCCAAATTCATTATATTAGTTAATTGGCAAGACGTTTCAGAATTTACTTTAGGGTCTAGTGGATCCCAATTGTCATCTGCATTTGAATAGACAGTATAAATAGCAATACATTGAGAATCTAAAATCTTTGCAATAAACAACAATTTTAGATGTTCTTTATCAATGCTTAAAGTATTTCAAAGAAAAAATTTACCACTTTATTGAACGTAAAGATACTGAGTTAAATAAAGAATTCAATCAGAATCTATCTATTGATTAATATTTTGATTGGATGATTTAGTAAGCTTTTCTTAAATGAATGTCATATTTTAATCCAGTTCTAATACATCATTGGCATGAATTTCTTTATTTAAAATATTTATTTTCAATATTGTAAACAATTGACAGCTCTTGCTGCAAAAACTTTATTTAAAATAATATTACAGAGGTCACTTCATTGTCATAAATTGCTTTGAATTTGCTGATGTTAACTATTGTACGTGAATATGAGGTTTTCCATGTTCATTAGTAATAAAAGACACCTTACGTCATAAAAGTATGCAAACATCTTTGCCTGCAAATTGCAACTGAGATGTATAATAATGAGTGCAGCATTTACAAAATTAAAAAAATTTATTATTCTGATAAACTTGAGTCTGCTTGTAAAGATTTTGTTTAGAGGAAGAGACATTTTCAAAGGTTAGCAGAATGTATAAATGTATTTAGGAAAAATTAATATTAATTCTTAAATTTTAAGTATTTCAGGAAATCGTTCCTCATCAATATTTTCTTGATTTTAGGTTTACCAATGGAGGTCACAAAATCTAAATATATTCTGTTCGGTCTTTGCACTAAAAATATCTCTTAAGGAAAAACGTTCAATGAATTATATATATATATATAACTGAATCCATATGATGAAACGCTTCATATTCAAGAAAACATATATTAATAAACTTATCAATTACAGGCTATATGATCATTAAACTAAATATTGGTTAATAAAAGCAATTTTCTCTTAAAGATGCAATTATATATAGCTTATTAGTTGCAATAATATCAGGAATATATAACATAGCTTTAAGGCATAATAAATAAATACAAAATCTCAAAATACGAACTGGCATTAACTGTTTGCTTGAATTCAGTATACAGTTGCTCAATTCAATTGGTCAGTTGAGCTATTTAATTTCTCGTAGGATATGAAAAAATGTTCATTAATTTTTTATTTCTGCCATACACTTACCAAATATATTTGCATACAAGGCAAAAATATAATGATTTATCAAAATAACAATTTACTTTTAGAAAAAATTCTCGTTATCAAAAAAACTACCTCATTTAAAATTTAAAAATATACCTTCTTTTACCTCTTTTCATAACTGTGTACAACAAACAGTTGCCTTAATTTGGGCTTTCTACATTAAGAGGTAGGGCGTAGGAGTATTTAACTAACTTCACGACACAAGTTTTAAGTGTTTTCATTATTTTACTTTTTAAGTCACTGCTCGTTTTTTACAGATAAGGATCTATTTCACATTGTTGCACCCAAAAGTTGGGTGTTTTCTTTTACATGTCAAATTTATTCTAAGAGTAGCATTATAAGTAGTGTGGGGCACTGAACTTCCACCAATAAAATATGCTGGATACGCACCTCCCTATATTGCTGTATCATTTGAATTGAATCCTCTTCATTTCTGTGCTAATGAATTCTGTAATGAAGTCTCGATAAATGATCCTAATATTTTCTACATAATTTGAATTTTTGCTTGTAAATTGAAACTAGTCACTATTGAAAAAACATAGTAAGTTTTTAAAGTGATGACATCATTATATATATACAATATCACGCTTAGCTATAGTTATCGATCGAATTCGGTTTGCATGTAGTAACAAGCTCGCGAAAGGCTATATAGAATATAGCTAACCATAGGAATTAACCATTTTACTTTTTAGATCCAAGCTGAAGACTATAATTGTCTGATAAGAGACCATATCATGTATTAATCAATTGTCTGCTAGGAAGCTGCTATATGGTATCTTTCCATTTATATTGTGGCATAATGGTGTTGAGTCAAAAGAATAATAAAGGAAGTAACCAAGACTGTCAGTAATTAATTTAATTATAATTTTGTACAAAACCCAAATATTATCTTTTTAATTTTTAAAAACAATTGTGCAGTTTTGATACTACGTTTATGGGCAAAACAGTTGATGGCAAAATCAAAAAGGATGAAACCACTACAGCTAATTAGATGATGTTGCATAATCGAAAGCAGATGAACGAATTAACAAATTGTAAGCAAATTTAAATCTACGAACAGGTACATGCCGATTGTTTAATTGTTTGTGCAATACTATTATAAATATCATGAAATGGATTTAGTTGGTGATGAATTTAGTTCATTTGATTACTTATATTGTATTATCAGGTTTGATTATATAAAAACAATGGAAAGCTAAAATGTCTGAGCGCACGAGTAGTCTGCAGGTGGTCCACAGATTCGAATAAAGATATTCTTGGAGCAGACGCACTCAGCAATTCAAAATTCGGTGCGGCTGGTAGCCGGGACTACTATGTCCGTGTGCTCTTAGGTTAAGTCTACATGTAGGGGTTTTTATTTCGTTGTAGCTTTCCGATCGATTCATTTGCTATAATAAATCAAGTCATCAAATAGCTGGACAGCTATCCTTTGGCTAAGCCTTTTTAGATCCAAATTACTAAGATGTTATAATAAGCTTTATTACATATACGAGGTGCCTATGAGCCTCGAATTGTATTAGATATGTTGTTTATTGTAAATGCTATCGTAGACAGTATTATATGTGACCTTCAATCATGTCTGTTAAACTTCCTGTCTCAGCCGACCGTATTGATTATTAACATGGTCTCAGGATTTAGTTATTTATTTACACGTGTACGGCTATCTATATGTAGGATTAATAATAAGCCAATGCATCCCAGTTGCGAACTTTCATTTATTGCTTTTATTGGTAGTAACAAGAACAATTATAACATATAATCACTGAGAACACTTCTGCACCATGAGCTTTGTTTGTGAGTTACAATCGCTAGCTTCCATCGTAACTGGTGATCGTTTACCATTCCCTGTTCCTCTTGTTGCAGTGCTTGGCATTGGGTTACAACCCTGATAACATCATGCCGCTTTCGATCTAAACAAGTTGTTAGTAATACCTTACATTGCTAAGAGTGGAAATTAAGCTGGATTAATTGGAATTGTAGTTGGTTAAACATATTACATCGTTACCAGAAAATGTCTACAAATCTACTTGTACAAATTCTACAATATTCTTGTAAGCAGCTAGTGTTGTTAGTTACTTCTTTACTTGTAAAACACAAACAAAGGTTATTAGAACGGTTTAATCAAATTGAGGTTAAATCGAATTGTGTTATTATCAGGGCCCGGATAAAATTGCGTTTACCATTATGCAATTTTTCCTCTAATTTTAAGCTTTTTTCAGTTTATCGCAATAACGCAATTTCTTTTGCATTTTCGAGAAGATGACCAATTTTTCACGCAATTTCGAGTGAAATTGATAATCAGGTAGCAGCCCTTGTTCAAAATTCTTTGATAGCTTTGAGGATCTTAAAGAAACTTTTTACATTTCTTTGCAAGAAATTGGCAAGTTTTATAAAGAAATTGAAGAAATTTCTTTAAAGAAATAAAAGCATTCAAAGAAATTTAACAAAATAAACAATGACAAAATTTACAAATAAAATTTCTAAATGATCACTATTAAAACAAGTCGATATATTCAATCCCCAACGAGATTGACCACTGCAACTTTTGATGCATCCCAAGCATTAGAGGTAAATCGTCCTGTGACAGCATCTAAAGCAAAAGAGGATTGTTGCACACAATAAATTCTAATCTCACAAATCGTATCAAACCTGGTGCACAGATATTTCGATACCGCATAAATATATATGTATATACAAGTTAAAGAAATTTATTGGAAATTTTGATAAATTCAACACAAAGTTATATCATTGAAGATCATTAATAAGAAACGTGAAGATGTTAAGATTCGACCAATATTTCAATTATACAAAACCGAATATATATTTAAGAATAATGATCAAATGCCAAAGAACTTGTTTCATCAATTGCTTATAGATATAAATGTGACAATTGCAATAAATTGTACATTGGTGAAACAGTCCGATATTTCGGAAAGGGACTAAAATAACATCTTAGTGGACATTTAAACGCAGAAGTCTACAAACATCCTCAGGAATTTAAAGAAAATAATTTTGGCATTATAAGAACAAAGAACAGTAATTAGCAGTAGCAATCATAATTAAAAAAGATCATAAGCTTTGCTATTGTGTGAGCTTTCATTTCTTGAAATAACAAAATGCAGTGGTTTGAATATAATTACAGTAAACAAAAAGTATTTGACGATCTTCAATAACAATACTTATAACCACCTCAACGGCATTTCTAGTTATTTTTCTTATCAAATACCGTTAAAGAAATTACTGCTGAGTAGAATTGCATATATATATAT
>CABFPE010000333.1:444760-459236 GCA_900660155.1 Hofstenia miamia | reverse complement strand
TATATATATATATATATATATATTTACATCTTACACACCTTTATATATAATATATATATATATATATATAATAAATTAGTTTAATTTAATTGTCTCAGCAATTACAATTAAATATTAAAATTATAGGAATAATTATAAAGTTTACCTGAAACCGCAATATGTCACTCAATGCTTCGAGAGGATTTGCTTCAATTAGAACTTGAATTTCTGCAAATTTATGAACATGTTGGAAAAACCGTTTGGTTTTCTTTGAATGTTCATGTGTCAAATAAAGAGCAGATTCATCAAAATGCAAGCTACACAATTTTAATTTAGTTGGAATAAAGTTTTCTCTTGGTAGTTCTTGAAAGCACTTTCATGATAGAAATGATTTATGTAGGGAAAATCCATTAAAACAGTTTATGGTTTACATGGTGCATTGTTTGTGCATAATCCACTAGCTGAATATGGCACCTAGGAGCAAATAATGCACGTTTGTATAACATTGCATACTATTGTCTGCGCAGTGTAGATGAGTAATTATGTTTGAAGGAATTTGCCAATGAGACAATTAAACATTTTGCATTCAACATGATGTTTAAGGCCGCGCGCAATTGAAGGTGTGTTCCCACTATCGATGGCTTCAACCTGTTTATGTGAACTATTTGTCATTTCTTCCTGGGATATTTTAGATGCTTAATCTGAATGTTTACATCATTTATCACTTTTACCACTTCATATGGCCCTGGCTATGTAGTTTCTTCACCATCCCTTTCTTAATCACCAGGTGATACAGTAAGACTTTATCACCCACTGCGAATTCTTGAAATCACACCTTTTTGTTATAATACTCACTCATCATCTCCTGTGCTTGTCGCATTGTTTCAATTACAGCTTGCTGCAGACAACTCATATTCATCTGAAGATCTAAAATATATTGATGGATGTTACCATAACACTGTCTTTGTTCCTTAGTATCTGGAAACCAAGCTTTCCTACCAAACATAACTTGAAATGGAGAGACTCCTGATGACTGGTGTCTATTTGTGTTGTATGCAAAGGAAGCCTGTTCTATAAACTGATCCCAATCATTTTGATCTTCTTGGATATATTTTGAAATTATATCAATCATTGTTTTGTTCCACCATTCTGTTTGTCCATTTTCTTGTGTTTGAAAGGCAGTTGTCTGAAGTTTCTTTATATCTAAAAGGAAACATAGTTGATATATTAAATTACTCTAAAAAATTTCTTCCTTGATCCATTAAAATATGATCTGGAAGACCAAACTGGGTAAATATTCTGTTAACTAATACTTTAGCCATCAACTCTGCAGTATCATCTGGTAGAGGAAAAGCAAATGAGAATTTTGAGAATAAATCCACTATGGTCAATATCCATTTGTTTCCATTGTCACATTTTGGCAGTGGTCCCATGAAATCAGTGGATATTATTTTGAAAGGATAGCCTACCTTAATTGATTTCAAAGGAGCCCTTACTGTTGGTACAAGAAATTTTCTTTTATTGCATCACTCTCAAGCATTTATGTATGATAAAACATCATTTGACATCCATGTCCAAAAATAGAACTCCTTAATTTTTGCCATTGTTTTTGCTTGCCCCAAATGTCCTGTAGAAGGATTTTGGTGCACCACCTCTAAAATCTTTGATATAAATACTCTAGGTATGATTAATCTTAAAGGTTTTTTTGGTTCCCTAAGGTAGAAAATTTTATTTTCCTCGTATAAATTGCTCCATTTTGCCCAATAATAAAATGTTTCCCATGGAGAGCCTGACAATGATTGTCTATCTGGTTGTTTTAAAATCTTTTCTAAAATAAAATTTTTATACACTGGCCCAATTATTGCATCTTGCTTTTGAGCTTGTACAAATTTTTCTTTCTCCTCACAACCCATTTGTATTGAGAATGTCAGTAAATCTCTCAGATTGTCAACACCCTCATCTTGCTCTCTCAGAAATACCGGATCCAATTTGCTTAATGCATCAGCATTTTGATGTTTAGCTCCAGGTTTATGTACTATGTTGAAATCAAATTCTGCCAGGAATGCAATCCATTGATACAGCTGCCCACTTATTTCACAAAATTTCTTAACCACTTTAGACTAGCATGATCTGTTATTACTGTAAACTTCCTACCATACAAGTAATGTTTGAATTTTCAAATTGCCCATAACTCTGCTAACAGTTCCTTCTTTGTAGTGGAAAAATTTAGTTCAGAACCCTGTAATGCACAACTAGAATATGTTACCACTGTTTCACCAGTTTCATCTTGTTGTGCTAATATTGCACCCAGAGCACTCTGTCATTCTCTCTGACTGTGGAGCTTCCTGAAATTTTTGTTTGGACGTCAGAGCCTCTGGTTTATCTAAATAAATTGAAAAATTTACAAAATCCTTAAGTTTATTTTGATTTGGAGCAGGTTAATAATTTCAATTTCCTCTGTCATGTTTCTTTTGAATTTATAACTGTTACTTTCATTCTTAAAATACACTTGATTTGTGTCAAAATCAATTGCCCCCTGACATGATTTTAGCATGTGACGAACAAAAATTACAGTTTCTAATAGTTCACTTACAACAAATACATTCACTGTCATTTTTTCAGTGCATAGTGTAATTTCAATTTTTGATGTTCCCTTAATTTGCCGTGGATTTTTGTGGAACTATCTAAATAAATTATATTTCCTAAATTATTAATAAATTATTCATTAGCCAAGGAAATTGGACTCCCACTGTCTATCAAAATTTTAGTTTCACCACATTGTACAGGCAATTTAATATAAACTAGTGAGTTAATATTTTTATCAAAGTTGTGTAAATAAATTTGGGTTTTTCTGGCCAGACCCTGATTGAGTCCAGCCCTCTCTAGTTTAAATCTGCGGAGAAATCCGCGATAGGTGTCCTTTTTCATTGCATTTGAAACAAACTACATTTGACCAGTCATACTGATTTGATTTGTTATTGTACACCTGTGTTTTCTTTTCAACTAATTTGTTAATTAAAATTAAAACTCAAAACAATTTTAATAATTTTGTGATATTGACTTCTATGACTGAATAACAATTCTGGTCAACTACCTTCAATAGTTAATAAATTATTACTCTAATTACTAAAAGGCAACATATGTTGTTGTTCAATTGTTTTATTTTGTGTCCCTAATAAGTACCAGAAATACTGCGAGTTTTTATACACTTACTTCTCAATACAATTTTTATAAAGTGTTGTCCCACTAATATCCTGTTAAGGTAAAAAGAGCAAATTTACAATTTACCTTATTCACTAATTAAATATCCTATGTAAACAGAAATATATTTGTTTTCCCACTCTGTTTGCTAAGGAAATAATTCTTAACTTAAGTAGATAACTCAATTCACACTAAGGCTTTCAATTCCTTCAACTAGAAGCATGAGTGTTACTTGTTGTTCTCAGTGTAATTAGAGAAAACACTTAAAAACACTCTTTGTTAAAAGAAATTTTCCTAATACCTTCCCTTTTTGTAATGGAAATCAGTAGGAAATAACCAGTTAAACGTTTTTTTCTCTAGTGTTAGTTGTTTTCAATGCAAATTTAAAAGCTTGTTCACTCTATAGAGCAAATTAATTAAAATCAATTATAAATCCTTCACAAACTGATTTATTTTTAAACTAGAATATATTCATACAAATACCAATAAACAATAAATTTAAATAACTGGAATAACTCAAAAGATTTGAAACCAGATGAAAGTTCTTAAATTTACCAACTTAACTCCAATTTCAAAATGTTTTGCCTGGGAGCAAATAAATCTGTATGACAGGAACAAACTTTTGAAATCTTTAAATAGGAAATAAAGTGCAAAAACGTAACCACAAATTCTGAGAATTCTTCAAATATTTGACGCGAAAACATAACCACAAATTTCAAGAGTTCTTTGAAAATTTCACGATTTTTCTCTCTCTGATCTATTTTTTTGGATCTTTTATAAGCTCTTTGAAATCATTGTCTTCTGATTGGATCTACTTCTAGCTTTTGAGTTTTGTTTTCAAATATCACTGATATTTACATCAGCAGAACATTTTAATCTCGCTCCCAAATACTCCCTTTTTCTTTCTTAAGTAGATGTTACCTCTGCCTCTGTTTCTTTGAAAATCATTTGATATTTACTTACAAAGGTAACAAGCATTTCTTTGTTTTCTTTGAAAATTGCTTGATATTAACTTAAGAGAACTCTCCAAGTGTTTCTTTTACATGAGATGAGCACTTATAAACAGAATCAACCCTTTTTATGTGTGGCATACAGAGACTTAAATTGGCAACCTTTATTTCAAAGGTCTAATTTTTTTTCAAATTAGAATTAACAATTTTTTTCTCTAAATATTTTACATTTTAAAATTATTTTTTTCTCTAAAAAAATAATTTTAAAAATGTAAAATTCTAAACAGTATTGAATCTAGGCAATCTTTGTTTAAACTTCCATTTTCATCACAAAATTTGAAAAGCTATTAAAGTGTTATGTTTATATCAATTATGTTTATCGCTTTAAAAATAGAGAAAATTAAAAAAATTCCAAAATTAAAAATCAGTTTATCATAGAGCTATTCAGCACGCATCAAATGGTATTTAAACTGTGTCAATAGTATAAAAACTCATGGAGTTATAGGTATCCAAATTTAGTCTACTCTATTAATTATAATAATCGAATTTTATGAAAGTGTAAATTGAAAATTTATTTCGGCCAATACTTTGCAACAAGTATAGTTAAGTTTAAAAAATAAAAAATAGTTTCACATGGAGCTAGTCAGCGCACATATTTTACTGTATAACCCTAGTGCATAACGTCAAAAGTTGCATAGTAATAGCGTTTTGAAATGCATCAGTTGTAATTGTTAAGCAGAAATTCAAAAGTTGTAATAAACTAAAGTGTTGATATCATAAAGGGAATAATAACTAAAAATATAATTTTAACAATGTAATATAGAACTAAAGGAGTTCTAAAGAATACTGAAGAGAGCTAAGGAGTTGAACAAGAATTGACAGAGTACTGGCTGTCCTAAAGCAATGTAAAACTCCGGGTGTATGGCATACTTTGAACTCATTTGTCAAAAGATCGAAACAGAGTGAAATCAAGTAAACAGCTGCAAGTTCACCAGAAGAGGTCTGAAAATCATAATTCGTTTCGTAATATAGAAATATCAAAATGGAATCACCTCTACAAAGCAATAATTTTTGAAAATTCTAACGAATTTTTGAAAAGTTCTTTACTAAATTTAACCTCAATTGTCAAAACATTGACTGGGTCAATTTCAAATTTTAATGGCTGAATACATGCAGCAAAACGTAATTTACTCATAAATGTTTTGCAACGCAAACAAATTGCAATATTAAAACTGCTATAGCTCTAAGCACCGAATTTCCTTTTGTTTTTTACATACTAATTTAATATTTTACAAAGCCATCTAGCGAATTTTGAAAATAAAAATTTCGTCTAATGATTGAAATTTTTGACAATAAATAATTGGAATTATTGAAAATTATTGTACAATATTTGAATTATTGTACAACATTTCAATTATTGTACAATATTTCAACTCCTTGCATAACTAAATTACTGTAGTAGTGTAAAATATTCGGGACCACAGAATTTGTACTAATTTGTGAGAATTACTAATTAACCAGATACTAATTAGCCAGAGTCCACTGTATAGCTATAGCTAATTTTGCATCGCAATTTGCAGTACTGGATACTATAGCCAAATGGACTTTTGTTTTGATCCACCACCCATCCCAGTATGCAGGCTGGCCATCGCATCTAGCAAAAATGAACAACATCTGCATTCAGCATTCCGCAATTATTTGAGCAATCATGCTGATTTGTTACTCTGTTCTTTAATTGCCATGGTTTTGAAGGATTAGTGAGGAGGGCTTTGATTTGTCTCATGCTTTGATTTGATGAGGTCAGCTGATTTTTTCCTTTTGAGTAAAGCTAAACACTGGGCGAAAATAAGCTACCATGAGACGACACATATGTAGTGGCATGTACTGATCAATAATTGTCACAATTGTTACAATAATTGTCCATTTTATAGAGCTGAAGTCATTATGTAAAATCTGAACTCAATTTAGAAATGGCTGAAATCAATGTGTAAATTCTGAATTCATTCTGTAAATCACTGAACTCATTTTGTAACTGGTTGAAACCAATCTGAAAAAGGTGTTGTTACAATAAATATTGTTTTTTGAAGGAATTATTATTATCTTCTAATATATTTCGAGGTTCGAGCATAAATTAAAAGGATTTCATCATGATCATTGCATTACAAAAAAATAAATTAATCTTAACCTAAATGGGTAAATTGGAAAATCTGATTTTTTAAGAAAAATATGCAAATAGCTCGTTTTTGAGAAGGTATTTATGACAAAATTTGATACACTAAGCAGTCATATAAATTTGACTGCATTATTAATAGATCGTTTTTCTTAAGAAAATCCTAAGTTTTCCAACTTGCCATATCCTAGACCTCAACCCAGATAGAAATATTTCAGTTTTTATGCTTCAAGCATTGACCCGTGATCTTCCACACAATACACTCTAAAATACTGATCATTCTTTAAACAAACATACCACGGTATAGGCATTTTTTGGTATTTTCAAAATACTGCGGTGTCCGTTTAGCTATTGAAATACTGCTAACAATTTTACAATATAATATACATATATAAAAAGTATCAAAATCATAACTATTTCGATTAATAAGATTATGATAAAAACTATCAATACTAGGTCACAAATTTAATACTAATACATGCGCATATATAGACACATTTGTTTGTTTCCTAGAAAATGATTTTATGCAACTGATACACTATCAATATCAACGCAAAATTATTTCTCAATATCTGATGTTAGTCTTCTCCTATATGTATTGCAACGAGTGAATCATTAACTCTGTTAGCATTTAGTGGAGAGGATGACCATCATTTTTTGCATTTCCGAATTTTTTCTATTAGGATTAGTTTTTGATTTTGAATATTGAAAAGTGTTCCTGGTAAGATTCGAATTACACTTTTTCTTATCTTTTCCAGTTTATTCTCTAGATAATTTGACAAGCTTACATAAGCAGGACGTGCATTAGTCAGCATACACTAATCTTGTTTATATGCCGACATGACTCATGCTGACCCACGGATGGTATTGGTGTGGGTTGTATGAATATGAATATGCTAGGGGCGTTTGGATTGGGCCAAGAACAGTTCAAACTACTTTATTCTTATTTGAAACCAAACGCAAAAAATACCTAGGAACTAAGTTTTTTAAAAATTACATTTTTTATAATTAATTTACATTCTTTTAAGTGTTTTGAAATTATTGCTTAGAAAAGATGTTCAAAAGGATACTGTAAAATAGAAAATGTTGATATAATTTTTTGAGTATTTGTTTAGGATTCATTCCCTTAGTTTCATGTTGTTTAATTCTGCTGAACAGCTGTCGACTCCTAAGTCCAATATAGGCTTTACCTCACTAGCATTCAATTTTATAATTAATTTATATTTTATTGGAGTTCAATTCTTTATCTTAGATCAGACTTTTGATTAAGATTTTAAGTTATACATGTACAAACTGGTTCTATGGTACAAAAACAACATACAAAACTTAAATTTCAAACCTGTACCAGGCCAATATGATTTAAAATTTGCTATTCATTATACTTAGGATTTTCCTTCATTCATAGCTTGGCCAGATTATTTCAGAAATTGTCTCCTTAATATACTTATCCATAGAAATGTCTAGATATTCATTTTTTCTAAAAACATCTGTTTTTAGAAATAATAACTTTGGTAATTTTAACATATGCAAGAATTATATCTCGGGTTTGTTGTTTACTTGATATGGTTTTAATGCAGCATTTCATAGACCGTTAGGCATTGCACTAAAATAATGACGTGCAATGATTTCAAGTTATATTTAAATGACACCAATCTTGGCAACATTTGATCAGTCAAATTGTTACTGTGGAGATTTTCCCATCACAAAACCCTGCCCACTCTCCTCATCATATCTCACAAAAACTTGAAAGCAACACTACAATTATGGAGTGGAAAACCTTGTTATTTCACACACTGTGTAAAAAGGCCTGTAGAATACCTTGGTCCCCTAAATATAATTTATCAATTAGACCAAAGTCCTTCCCAGTATTATGAGGTAAAAAATTCCCCAAAATACCCCAATGTTTAAAANTGACCCACGGATGGTATTGGTGTGGGTTGTATGAATATGAATATGCTAGGGGCGTTTGGATTGGGCCAAGAACAGTTCAAACTACTTTATTCTTATTTGAAACCAAACGCAAAAAATACCTAGGAACTAAGTTTTTTAAAAATTACATTTTTTATAATTAATTTACATTCTTTTAAGTGTTTTGAAATTATTGCTTAGAAAAGATGTTCAAAAGGATACTGTAAAATAGAAAATGTTGATATAATTTTTTGAGTATTTGTTTAGGATTCATTCCCTTAGTTTCATGTTGTTTAATTCTGCTGAACAGCTGTCGACTCCTAAGTCCAATATAGGCTTTACCTCACTAGCATTCAATTTTATAATTAATTTATATTTTATTGGAGTTCAATTCTTTATCTTAGATCAGACTTTTGATTAAGATTTTAAGTTATACATGTACAAACTGGTTCTATGGTACAAAAACAACATACAAAACTTAAATTTCAAACCTGTACCAGGCCAATATGATTTAAAATTTGCTATTCATTATACTTAGGATTTTCCTTCATTCATAGCTTGGCCAGATTATTTCAGAAATTGTCTCCTTAATATACTTATCCATAGAAATGTCTAGATATTCATTTTTTCTAAAAACATCTGTTTTTAGAAATAATAACTTTGGTAATTTTAACATATGCAAGAATTATATCTCGGGTTTGTTGTTTACTTGATATGGTTTTAATGCAGCATTTCATAGACCGTTAGGCATTGCACTAAAATAATGACGTGCAATGATTTCAAGTTATATTTAAATGACACCAATCTTGGCAACATTTGATCAGTCAAATTGTTACTGTGGAGATTTTCCCATCACAAAACCCTGCCCACTCTCCTCATCATATCTCACAAAAACTTGAAAGCAACACTACAATTATGGAGTGGAAAACCTTGTTATTTCACACACTGTGTAAAAAGGCCTGTAGAATACCTTGGTCCCCTAAATATAATTTATCAATTAGACCAAAGTCCTTCCCAGTATTATGAGGTAAAAAATTCCCCAAAATACCCCAATGTTTAAAAAAAAATAATACAATAAATCCATTTATATGAGAAAACAAAAACACTAAGGAAATTCAATTGCTACAATTAAAAGACGCATGTGATAAAATAGTACAACTATATGCTGTGCGTCAATAAAAATGGAAAGGTCTTTAAGACTTCATAACTCTTTAAGAACTTATTTAAATTCTATTCAAATTAAAACGTTAGTTGTATGATAATTCTGGACACACACATGCAAAACTGATGCCAGAAACCAAATGGAACCTGTAAAAATTTCGGTTTGTACATAATGACAAGGAGACACTAAGTGGTTTCTATAATTGAAGTGCTTAATGCAACAGTGTAATCAATGTTTCATAAATTTAGTAGAACAACCATAGTCAATAAAATTTGAAATTTAAAAAATTCAACTCATAGGATGTCTGAATAAACTATCCAGAGTCCTCAAAAAATCTATTTAAAAAAGGAAAGTAAAAAAACATCTGTCTGAATACAGCACAAAAATAATTGATTCAATTTCTGGCCAAGAATTCCAATACTATTGCTGAAGTAACAAATTCATGACTGATAAATCCTTCCTTTATAATTGATAATTGAATAACTGCAAACACTAGAGTATATTATAAGCTTTCTTTTTCGTATTATTTCTTGTTGCAATCTGTAAGATAAGATAGGATAATACATTAATTAATCAGATAAATATTAACAATTAGAAACTGGTAATATTATCTGAATAGCATCATCAAGTATACAAACATTATGTAAATATGTACATGTACATACAATAAGGATTTCATAATGAGAAATTTTATAATCATTATTGTAGAATTTGTATCCTACCCATGTTTTACTTGAGGTATACTTTTGCTTAAAGTAAAATTTAATGGTCTTCTTAAAAGCTTGCAGTTTTTCAATGTTCTTTATCTCCTTAGGTAATGAGTTCTAAATTCGAATAGGGTATTAATGAATGATTGCGTCAAAACTTTTTTTCTATATTAAGTCAAGTAAAATTTTTTGATCTGGAATTCTTCTAATGAATAAAACCAGGCATTGAAATAGTATTATAAGGTGGTAATTTCTTAATGAGCTTAAAAACCTTAACATTGTGTTTAATATGATTAGCTGTCTTGCAAAAAGAATAAACCTGGAAATAAAGTGCTTAGTTCAGGAAGAATTTTTCTTTGAAACATTTAGAGCCAATATTAATTGGATATTGATTTTTCTATTTAAAACTAGTCATCCATCATTTGAATTTGAAAAATATCAGTGGCCCTTTTCAAATCTCTAGTAGTAGTATAAAAGTGAGTCTGTTTCATTGATATTTTTTACCTTTGGCCCTGGCAGGCATGGATATGATGTAATTGTGCAGTTTGGCCGTCTGTGTATCTCTGACATCATTGGAATATATTCTTTTTTGTTATAATATTTGTTGGCAAACACATTTGTCTGTAGTCTATTTTATAAAATGTAACCAATTTTTTACTTGCTTATTTATGTGGCCCAACTTAGCTTACATGTTATATTTTAAACTAACTAGAGTTAATATTGTAAAAAAGTGTTAAGAATTAAAACAATATCTGAGATTTAATTATATAAATAGCTTACCAAAATGTTTGAAATCTTTCAAAATAGTTCTCTTTCATACAAGGTGAAAGTTGCATGCTTTAGTAATGTCAACACAAATTTTATCTATATGCATTGTTCAACCGCCAGAATTTAGCAAACTATAAACACAGTACAGCCATGTAAAATTCCATTATATCACTGTGTGTACAAAGTTGCATCTCTCTACAGACAATTTTTAACATTGTGTAATTTGTTATCTATTGTTCAAATGTCAAAAATATATCCAATTGTAAAGATTGTTATCTACCAAACATGAAATCCAAATCACTTTAACAATTAATAAAAACATTTTCAAATCATATAAAACTAGAATTTTTTCACAAGTTGGATTATTACTATTGTAAATTGGTTATTAATACAAAAGGGACAAAATAACAATATACATTTATTCACAGGTTAATATGCAATACTCTAACAAATGTCCATGATCAAGAAAAATATTTAATCTATTGTCTTTGATTTCTCCATCAATAAGCATGAAAATTTTCTGGATTGCAATGTCTATTGGGAACCCCTCCACATAGAGTCTATTGACGTTATTTTTTAAAATTTGAGCAGTGGCAAATGTATGAGGGATATTATCTCAACACAACTTGAAGTTTGAGGTATATACATCTATATGTGGAGTCAATCTAAAACATGTGACACAAGTACACTGTCCTTGTGAAGGTTGAAACTGAACATGCAACATTTTGTTGTTTGGGAGTGGTATATCTTCATAATTTACAAGTCACAAGCTTATCAATATGTATAAACATAGAGTTTTTGTGATTTGCTACTTTTTACATTTGGCAGTGTACATATATGGTAATATATTAATGATGGAACTTGTGGATGTACTTAAATTTCATTTATAAAATTTTGTGTTAAATTATTTAGCACATTAATGCTTTGTGCATTTAGTTTCTGCCCTTGGTATATAAATGTTTTCCTTTGTGCATTTAGTTTCTGCCCTTGGTATATAAATTTTTTCCTTCATGCAGTTAGTTTCTTCCCTTGGTATATAAATTTTTTCCTTTCGTGTATTTAGTTTCTGCCATTGGTATATAAATTTTTTCCTTTGTGCATTAAGTTTCTGCCCTTGGTATATAAATTTTTTCCTTCATGCGTTTAGTTTCTTCCCTTGGTATATAAATTTTTTCCTTTGTGTATTTAGTTTCTTCCCTTGGTATATTAATTTTTTCCTTCATGTATTTAGTTTCTTCCTTTGGTATATTAATTTTTTCCTTTGTGTGTTTATTATTTCCTTTTGACATCTTTTTATCATGCTTTTATTACAATTCTGAAATTAAGTTTATATATATACATATATATTCTGCATCATAAAGAAATTCATTGTAAAGAGAATATGTCGTCAATGTTTAATGTTGGTCCCTTGTGAGCTAGTCAAGTTGTTTTTAATTTTCAGCAGTCCATCAAACTCTGGAAAAACACATTTGTTGGGAAAATTGATTGATTGTAATTATTGTAGCATCTGCTACCAAGTGTTAACGTAGATTAAATTATTCTTTTAAATTATTGTTCTTTGTTCTAAGCAGGTAGGGATGTACGCATGTTAGTTATTTACTCCAATGTTGTATATGTTTTTGTTAATTTTCACTTAACTAAAGAAAATGGATACTGTTTAGGTACTCCGCCATTGTCGCTCTGCTCCATGATTTGGGTATGGCCTCCAGCCAACTCTGATCTCTGAATCACCTGACTTTTGTTTCCATCACTGATTGAATTGTTCCAAGCCTCAGCTCAAGGATGTTCTTATGTGTTCCCTATCCTAACTCAGTGTAGTTCTCAATGGTAGTTGTAACTGACTTAAACTCAATTTGTAATATGTATTTATGTCACTTCACAACCTTGCAATGTCACTAGATGCCTAATAATTATTACTTTAGCAATTACTGAAAACTATTGGCTCTAGATAAGTTAATTAAAATAAGTTACATAACAACTTGCAGCTTCCTACCTTACATTTAAATAACATAATACATGCTCAGTCTATTTATTAGTCTATTTTTGGTCACCTAAGTCTATAAGATAAAATATGTATAACCTACAGTAGGCTATCCAGCCCTTTTGCTGATATCAATTATTAGATACATGTAAATGAAGGAATCAGTAGCCAGCTAAACAGAGAAAAACTCCTAGCCATATACCTAACCTAAATGCAGGTTCATGGTTTGGATCAAGGACCCTCAAGTCACTCCTGATATGTGCCCAAACCACTACTACTGCATTTACCGTTTAGCTTGACATTCTGTATAAATAAGCAAACCAATATAAAATCTAAAGATAAGATTTTCGAAGAATTTACTTCAACAATTTCCAAAATGATTTCTCGCATATTTATAGTTAACTTCCAAAAAGTATCTGTCATTTGAAATTCAAATTTATATTGTCTGCCAAAAACGGCTAAAAATAATGGAAGCGAATTTGCCTGCTTCATTTGGTCAAATTCGTTGACAAGTACTAATTTGCTATATTAATACTTGGTTGCATTTACAAAGATAATCTGATAATTAAACTTAAATTGTTTTTTAATTAATAATCATAATTTGATCTTAGTTTTGACTAATCATCTGATCTTCTTTCTTCTTTAGCAGCATTATGCTTTGGATTATGCTACATTATTTTAACAAGTTCTCAAAGTCCACAGTATTTTATCGTCATTTCCAAAGTGTTGTTTATAATAAATTAAATGCAAAAACGAATCAGGTTGAATTTTTCAATGAATACTTGGAAATGTGATGTCTGAAAATTATGTTAAAAACAGTCTAATTATTTTTGATGATTTTGGTGAGGAATGTTTGAATTCACAAACTTTTGCTAATTTAGTTATAGCTGGAAGACATTTAAATTGTAGTATTGTATTTATTACACATTCTATATTTTCAAAAGGACGCTATTCAACTCTAATTAAAAAAAATGCTTCTGGAATGTTTCTATTCAACTCAGTACATGATGGTTTACATGTAAAATTTCTAGTAGCTCAGATGAATATTACACATGAATTTGTTACCACATATAAAAAAGCAGTTAGTAATCCATATGATTATTTGTTTATAAACTTTGCTCAAGACATACCAGAAGAATTATGTCTATCTACAAATCTTGAAGGAGTGCAAAAATTTTATGGATTTAATCAATGAGCCCTTCATTTACAATTTCCTAGTGGCTTGCTTCAGAAAAACTAAGTTAGTTTTGCGAGAAGACAAAGAAATTCTAAATTTAATATGCGGCATTGTCTACAATATTCAACATGGAATCATTCCACTAGGATATGAACAAAAACATTTATAAATCTTCGTCAATACTCTGAGACTGCACTACTAAAAAAATCAAGTGTTTAAAAAATTTCAATATTAAAAATCCAAATGGCCTTACATTTTCCAATTGTCTATTACGCATTATGAAAGAGTATATATAATGCATGATTAAATTTATTTTACACATTATTCTATAATGATGACAGTTGAAATGGTGCTTATTTCTTTGGAAAATTACAATCATTTAACAGAATACTACAATTAGACAGTCAACAATGTTATAAAAAACAATACTACACAACAAAGATCAATGATTAATGACGATATACAAGTAAAAT
>CABFPE010000333.1:351433-368456 GCA_900660155.1 Hofstenia miamia | reverse complement strand
GTAAAACGTTTTGTGCAATTACATTTAAAATTATGCTTGACAGTATTTGACAAAACGTAAGATGGTCAAACAGCATAGTCAAATTANGTACATATAGTAGTCCACTTTCATTTATTTTCCATGTGTACCTTTGATAGTAACTATTAGCTTCCTTACTTAGCTGTTTGTCCGCATTTGTCAATTTCTCTCTTATTTCAGCCATTACCATATCCACTTTTTTGTTTTTGGATGATCTCACTCTCTTCAATTTCTTCTTTTATCACTATTGTGACATAATCCATCAAAACTATCATGTGTGGTCAAGATGAGAGGAAGGATGAAGGAACAAAGACTAAAAATATTTATAATGATTATAATGATTAAATTGTAAACACATGATAGGATTGATCATTTCATTTTGTAAAACGTTTTGTGCAATTACATTTAAAATTATGCTTGACAGTATTTGACAAAACGTAAGATGGTCAAACAGCATAGTCAAATTAACATTAACGTTGCGTAATCATAGCAGAAATATTAAACAAGGGAAAAACTGTAAACAAGAATGATTAACAGGTACTAGTCAACTATTTAGTTGTTTATTACCAAGTGCTATAAATATACTTGAAGTGGTGTAATTATTGATGAGCACATTTAAGTTGGATTTACTTTTCTCTTGTCAGGTTATTTTATATTATGATGGAAAGCTTAACGTTTATGAGCTAGGGTAATTGTATGGTGGTTCCCACATCCAGTTAAAGGTATGCTGGAGCAGCCTCGTAATAGCTATTCCACAGTGGGGAGGGCGACAGCTGTAGTTACCTTGTGTGCTCTTAGGTTACGGATAGGAGTTTTTTATCATTATAGCTTTCCTACTTATCATTGCTTGCCCATTATTATCATTGCAACTATTATGTCTTACATGTTAACTCTCTCATTGATGAGCTTCAGTTATTTATTACGTTACATGATGATTGGTGATTTGTTATTACTTGTCTTTAGATGGTTATTTAAATCGTATTGTTATATTCTATTACATATAGATTATTTAATAGTCACAACAAGTTGTTCATTGTTTTCTACAGTAGACCTCTGGCTGACTCATGTCTATAGTTTTCTGCAGGCAGCATTGATTGCTTACATGTATCAAGGGCTATTACTTATTTCTATATATGTAGGGTTATTACATGTAAGGCTCTATAATAAGCTACTTAAGCATCCTGGTTGCACTACTTCATTTCCTACACAAGTTCATAATAACAAAAACAATCAATGCACTAAATTCTTAAGTAGTTGCAAATTCCATCACACTGAGTTCGCTATTCACATACCAATTCTTTCATTGGTTTCTACATCACAACAGCGGCTCCATTCATAGATGCAACTGGTATATAAGTTCCTGGATATGCATGTCTACCTTCAAGTGTTGATCCTGTCTTCCATTATCTCTGTTTTACCTAAATAAGTTGGAGTAAGTTACATAGCTAAAAGGCTCATGCATATTAAATTAAGTTAATAAACCGAACACTTATTGTAAAGGAGAGAACTAGAAGAGTGCCATCTCAGCTTACTGTTTTATCTGAGAAAAGTAATAGTTTTTCTACAAGTAATACTCTAACGGCGGAAAGTCCTGATTCTACACTATAGGCATTATTGCCTGACCTTTCTTATCTGCATTAATTTCCAGTAACTCCCTATACTCGTTATGAGGTAGAAAATCAAACATTTTCTTTTCTCCTTCTTGTTTTTCTATATCTCTCTTTCTGATAGTCCAGTCCAAAAATCAGCGTTTTTGTGTAAAGTACCCTTTCTATGCTCTATTGTAAATCTAAATTCGTTTAAGTACTCTATCCATTGCGATAAGATTGATGATTTATCACCAGAGAACTTTTTCAACCACGCCAGGCCGCTATTATCCGTTCTTACTTTAAATTTCTGTACAATCAAAAAGTATCTGAATTTCTTTATACTTTCCACTAAAGCTAGCATTTCTAATTTCATTGAGCCTATTGCCACATTACTTGCGTCGCAATCCAAAATAAATTCCTCTTGATAGTTGGGTGTATTTAGTGACGGCATTTTTACGAGTTCATTTTTTATATTCTCTAACTGTTCTTCTTCTTTCCATGTCCATTCAAATGGTTTTGACTTTTTTAGCAACACCATTATCTTATTTGCTTTTTGAGCAATGTTTGGTATAAATGAACCATAATAGTTGATGAAGCCCGTTATTCTTTGTACATCTTTTTTCGTCTTCGGACTTTTAATGTTAAGAATCATTTCTTTCGCATTATTTTTCATCTTAATTTTCCCTTGTTGTATCTTTCTTCCTAGAAACACCACTTCAGTCTTCAAAATTTCGCATTTTTTTCCATTGATGTGTAATCCCCCATTATACAAGATTGTTAGTGTTTTATCCAACTTCTCCAAATGTTCTTCTATTGTATTACTTGCGACCAATATATCATCTATGTACGCACACACCCCTTTGTCCATTTTTTTCTTATCTTGTTTGAGAACTTTTGTTACATAGCATTGAAAGGTCGCTGGCGCATTACAGAGTCCAAAAGCCATATACATCCATTCAAATAAGCCATATGGCGTTATAAATGCTGTTTTCTCCATATCTTTTGGTTCCATCGGCACCTGCCAATAAGCTTTACATAGGTCAATGCATGTAAAGTATTTATTTTTTGTTGCTTCATAGATCATATCATCTATCCTAGGTAAAGGGTACACATCTTTCTTTGTTACATCATTCAGCTTCCTAAAGTCTATGCATAACCTATACTTGTCACCCTGTTTCACAAATACTGTTGGTGGTGCATAAGGACTCTTGCTTGGCCTTATAATTTTGTTATCGATCAATTCATTCAGAATTGTATTGTAATTTTCTTTTAAATTTTCTGGTACCCTTCTACACAGTAACCTGATTGGCTCATCTGTCGTGATGATTATTTTATGGGTTTCTCCAATGGCTTTCCCCACACTAATCTCGCCAAAGTGAATATTTTTTATGTTTGTTCAAAATTCTCACCAACGCTTGTCTTTCTGCTTCATTCAGATGTTGATACTCTTCTTTTCTAATCTCTGGTATCTGGAATGTCTGAGTCTCTTTTTCTGCTATTATGTTAATTGTTTTATTTACCATTTGTTTTTCAGACTTGACTCGTCTTCCTTTTATGATCACTTTGTCTTTGTTTATGTTAACTATGTGATTCGTTGCATTTAACACTGGTATCCAACCTTTCCCTTCTTTCACAGTACATAAACTTGACGGGATCGATACTCTTTTCGTGTTTATACCGGACTGACTATATATCATCGTTTCCATATTTATTACGTCTATTGTCTCAATCTCGCACATCTTCCAATTGTTTGGCAGTATCTTAACATCTTGTGTCAGCTTAAATGTTATCGTATCATTTACTTCTTTGTCTTCATAGGTTGTTATCACTTCCTCTTGCACTGTTATTGTTTTCTTGTTATAGTCTATGATGCATCTATTGTCCATTAGGAAATTATTTCCTAGTATTATTTCATATGGTAGCTGATTTTTTTCAGTATTGATTACTGTGAACGTTTGATATTGGCTAGTCTTATGGGTATCTTTTCCAATTTACCTTTCACATCTATGTAATCGCCTGATGCATTTATCAATCTATTCTTTTCATTATTTAACTCCTTTCTTTGAAATCCAACTTTCATTGCACACTCATCTGTTATTATCGATATTACTGCTCCCATATCCACTGTTGCGTCTACCATTACACCATTGATCACAACTGTTATTGTGTTCGTTTTTAGCAGATCAGTTACTATTAATATGGGTGCTCAGTTTTTCAGAGGCAGCGCTCCTTCTAGTTTAAATTCCCCATTTCCGTTGATTCAATTTCCTCTTCTTTTTGCTCTTCTTCATTTTCTATCAAATCCTCTTCATCAAAGTATGCATTTCTTCCTCTATCCAATTTATCTGTCTCTTACAATACTTCTTCATGTGTCCCTTGTTGCCACACATTTGACATTTTAAGTCTTTCCTCTTTATCTGCTTTATTGTACCATCCTTTAATTTGATTTTTACTAACTCTTCTCCTGATCTTTTAGTTATCTGTTTGTTTGCTGGTCTAGTGAACATTGGTGTTGTTCGATTTATTATCTGCTTTCCAATTGTTGATTTTTCATTAATCCTTGCATTACTTTCCATTGTAATTTGTATTGCAAGTCCTTTTCTAATCATTTTATCCAAAGAGTCATCTGTGTCACATTTGATTTGAAATTCTGTTCGAATCACCTCTGGTAACCCTTTGCTAATGTGTGCAAATAAATCGTATTTTGAGTACCTTTGTTCTCTAGAACTAAGTTTTAGTAACCTTTCTACTTGAGACATGTAATTTTGTAAGTCGTCCCTAGTGTTCATTTTCATTCCATTCAACAACATTCGGTATTGACTCTTAAAGCTCTCATCATCATAGTACTGTTGATATTCTCCTACTAACTTTTTGTAGTCCATTTTTGTTTGTGTTTCCAATACCAAATAATGCTGATATGCTGCACCAGTTAAGTATAGTGGGAATCTCGCCGCTGCTCTCTGTTGCGTCACTTTCCTCTCTTTCATACTCATTTCAAAAATCTCCAGCCATTCATTAAATGTAGGTGAATAATTATCAACTCTTCCTGTAAATTTCGGTAATATTGCCTTACATACCAACGTGTCATTATCATCCTCCTCTGATAGTATTGTGTTTTGAAATATTGGTTTATTTTCAATCGGTTTTTCACAATTTCTTTTGACTTGTCTCATTACGTTCTCCACTAATTTCTTTATGAATTCTTCTTCATTTTGTGCAGTTTTGTAATCCTCTATCATTGATTCTACCTGTGGTACTGCTGTATTTAGTTCATGCGGTTTTTCCACTACAATATTTTCTATTGTCTTCACTTCACTTTTCTTTAATTCGATTAGTCTCAATTCGTCTTTTAGGTTATCGATTTCTAATTGCTTCACTATATTTTCCTCTCGTAGACTTACATTTTCTTCATGTAACTCTGTCATCATTTTCTGTAGACGATCGCTTTGTAGTTTTATTTCCTTATTTACTTCTGTCAGCTGTTCAATTTGCTGCTGAAACAAATTTCTTTGTTCTGTTAATCGAAGACTTGTGTCTTCCTTAATTTCGTCTATCAACCTTTCTTTCTCGGCGTGTTTCATTTCGACTTCTCTCATTCTTTCTGTTAATTGTTCAATTTGTTTTGTCAACTGTTGTCTTTCCTTCGTATTATTCTCAATGACTTCCATCAATTGGATTACAGTGAGATCATTAGTTAATTCTGCTGGTTGCAGTATTTGTTCTGTTGGGGATTGTTCACTTTCAGCTGGGGACACATTTACTTCTGGGTTTTCGGGTGTGTTCCTCGTCTGAGGAGTTTTTGGGTTCTGGCTTTAGTTTTAGTCTTTTTCTTCAAATGAACCATTTTTTTCTTTTGCCTTTGAGTATTCTTCTGTTTGTCACTTCTTCCATTTTGTGCTCTAGTATGGTATTAAGTGTTCATTTTCTCTTTTTCTTTTCTAGGTATCACTGCTGACTTCTTTCCACTAATTCCAAATTTCCAATCCTTTTCTTTTTTCGGTTTTCCTCCAATTCAAGTGATTCGAGAAGAAACAAATCTTCCTTTGTGCTGTCAGGCACCTGTCACAGTCGCCATGTAGAATCTTGCTAACCTTCATACTAATAAAGCTTAACTTAATTTAGGAGCTGCTGTGACAAGTTTTCCCTCCTCAAATAGTACAGTAGGTGACAGATCCCAATTTCCATCTCTCTTCTTTAGTTCTATTGTTTAGTTGTTTGTTAATTAAATTATTATCTAATCAACTGGCATTGATACAACACTAACAACTATCATTTTAGATACAAGACATGAGATAGATGGTACAATGTACAGGGTAAGCTACCCGACCAGAAGCAAAGCACAAAAGAGGAATTGAAGAATTACGCTATAACAAGTATTTCCATCTGATACTGAAACATTGAAAGAGACACCAACCACAATTCCAATGACTCAGTGCAGTGAAATAGTGTGCATGAATGCGATAGTGACGATGTGTGATACCTTACTAATTTAATGCATTGATTGTTCTTGTTATTAATGAGTTTGTAAAATAAGGGAATCTCACAACTGGGATGCATTAGCTTGTTATGTTTCCTTACATATAATATCCTTACATATAAATAATTACATGTTAACCTAGAGTACATGTGAACAACCAATACAGTCATAACAAAAAGGATGAATTGGTAGTACTTTGGTCCACTAGTAACTATATGTAATAAATCCAGTACAAGATAACACAAACTGATTTTGTACTTTCCTAGGAGTGCTAGATGTAATAGCATAATGTAATAAATACAATAATATGAACAATGAATGATAGGAAAGCTAATACGAGTAAAAACCCTTATCCTTATACCTAACCTATGAGCACATCAGGTAAGCACCAGCTATCAATGATGCTCCCATTAAATGAAGTTGTGAACCACCATCTAGAATACCCGAGTGCTCGAATGTTTAGCTTTCCATTATAATTACTAAAGTAACCTGATACAGAAAAGCAAAGTAAATCCAGTAAATTCAAGTCATCACCAAAATGATAAATCACACAATTTTTATAGTAAAAAATAATAAACAATCAAATATTTGACTAGTACCTGCTAATCTAAGTTGTTGACAATTTCAAATTCTTTAATTTTCTTTCGTCTGCCTTAATTAGCATTTGTGATTTTGGTCTAGTACCTTTTTGCCAAATGAATTAATATCAAAAATTACTGCACTATAATTTTACAAATAATTAATTAATCATAATCATGTGTTTGTACAATTAATATTTATTTTACTATTCAGTCTTGGTTTCTTCTTTTATTTTCTTACTTTGACCACACATGATTAGATTACATTACAGTACCTGTTGATTTGAATTGCAAATAGCTAAGACACTTCTGCCTAGTTGACTAAATATAATGAGAAGCAATTTTGCCCTCTGTTTTATGCCAAATTAATTGGTCAGTAAGTACTTGCTTGTACAATTTTATATTTGATTTACAAATTTTAAATTGCAAAATATTATCACTTAAGTTGCTTAAATAATTTTAATCAACTTTCTTCTTTCCCCTTTTGATCTTGGGTTTCAGCAGCTTCAGTTATGGATTATGCTACAGTATGTTGTCTGGTATAGGTTACTCCAATTCAATGTATGTAAAGTTTACATTGATCCTAAGCTTCAACAAGAACCAAATTAATCTGTTGTACTGATTTTGCATCATTTTTATCAATGGTTTTAAGTATGTAGATGAGGTATAGCATCTCCCAATCAATGTTGATGTAGTCTAAGGCATTGCTTTAATAGATTTTTGAGTTAAAAATTGCCATCAAATTTGAGGTTAAGCATACTTCTTAAGTATTTGCAAACAAATTTTTCCAACATGTGGTAGCATTTTGCTAGAGGCCTTGTTTTTGCCAATAGTGAGAATATTAGAAATGATTTTCATGTTTCAGCTGATAGATTGTTTTGGGTGACATATCTGCTTTGACATGTTGCAATAAAGTAGGGGTGAAGAAGATCACCTTCAATTGGTGTTATTTGCTTTTTGTGAGTTTGGAATTGTTCTTCTTATCAACTACTGGTAGTGTAGCATCATCCCAAAATGAATAGCTGCAGGAATAACGTCGAACAATTATAGTAATTAAAATTAGTTGTAAAAATTAGTTAATGATTCTATTCATTTTTGTAAGATGCAACTAAGCTACAATATTGTGCAAATTAAGAAAAACAGGTTAGCAGATTAAGTAAAAATTTGACAAAGTGAAATGAGTGAAATAACGCTTACGAATGAACAGCCATATTGGCAGACAAATCATTTGAAATTCAAATCAGCAGGTACTTCTAAGATTTTAAATAAATAGCTTTGAATTTGATTAAAAAGTTGATGAACAATAAATTCTTCGGAGTTTATTTTATTTACATTTCTTCATTATCTGGTTTGATTATTTAGTAACATGTTCAGCTAAGCAAGTTGTGTCAAGTAGTGGCTGGATTCCATCACGGGATCAATTCGAAGGGTCCTTGTGCCAGTCACAAAACCGCACTTATGTTACGGTTAGGAGTTTTTTTATTCTTGCTTAGTCTGACTATCGATCTATACATGTATGAAATAATGAAAGCCTGAAATGACTGGATAGTCGAAACCTAAGCATATATATCTATTCTTAATAGTAGGAGACTTGACTATAATCGACCAAATAAATGACTCTACATGTATCATTATTAAATGTAAGTATAGGAAACTGCAATATTATTAATTAAATTACTAAGCCAGTAATTTTACGGTAATGGCTACTTTAATATTATTTAAATGCAGTTAGTGTCAATGCCTGGTTGCTTCATTCAATCAAATCAACAAACACTTTACAACATTGAGTTTAAGTCAGTTACAACTTAACGTGAGTACACACACTGAGCTAGAGTAAGGTTCACATAATTAGTTCCAATTGAGCTGAGACAGTGGATGCAGTCATCATTAACAAAGAGGAGGAACTGTGCTGTGGTGATCAGCCTTGGGCAGAGGCCCAGAGAAGAATTGAAGAGGAAATGTCACACGGCTCCGTCACCTAAACAGTGATAATTATTATTCGATTAACTTAACTAGTTAACAAGAAAGGAAGAGTTTGGCAGTTTGATGATTTAGTAACTCCTCACCCACAATTTACCGAGTGATAGTCATCAATAGTGAGACACAGTGCAAATAGGCCAGGTGGAGGATGTTACATGGCGACCGTGACAAATAAGAACAAAGTCAACAGTGAAGAAACACACAGTGATACTTTTTCAAAAACGCTGAAACAACTCAAAGGAAAAGTGAAAAGGAAGCAACAGAGCAGAGAACGGAAATACAAAGTCAGCAGAGACAGAAAACCCTAACCACAACAAGTGCAACTTGGACTCTTGGATCGTAACCAAACTGGAAAGCCACTACGACATCAAGAAACAATGACAAATAATAAAAGTAAGAGAGGAAGCGCAAAGAAAGCGATACCGAGAACCACCACCCCTATGACGACACGATCGTCATCCTATCCAAGGAATTCTGAAGCAACCCAAACCCCAGAGTCAGTAAGACAAGAATCCTCTTCCGAACCAGGAACCCCAGAAATCATGGAAATTCTGAGAAAAAATAACGAGACTGAGAAATTACTACGAGAAGAAATTGGTCTACTAACAAAAAGGATAGAAGATATCGAATTGGCAAGTGCGGAAACAATCAGGAACATCCAAATCAATATGGATACCAGATTAATAGAACAAAGTGAAGTGTTTCAAAATGAGATCAAGGCACTTACGAAACAATTAACGGAATCAAACAGTAGATTTCTGGAACAAAATCAGCTTCTGCAAGAGAAGAATAACGTATTAGAAAGGACAAATCGGCAGCTAATAGAAGACAATGACCTACAAGCCGCAGAGATATCACAACTTAAGAGTAAAATAACTAGACTCGAAATAAGTAGAAATGAACAGCCAGCACAACTACAACAGGACTTGCTGGAAGTAGAAAACAGACGATTAATCGAAGACAAAGATCTGAGGCAAGAGGAGATAGCTCAATTAAAAGACAGATTGAGATTATTGCAACTGACCAAGGAACAAGGAAAAATACAGTCCCATGATTTTCAAGTCATAGCTAGAAAGGAACACGAACTGCAAGCCCCACCACCCCACAACCACCTATCAGAAGCTTCTTCGGAAGACGAGAATGAGGCAGAAAAAAGAAATTCATTGACAAGATCACAAAGGTAATAACCACGCAACTGCGAAAAGAAGAAGGGACAACAAAAAATATGAAACCAAAATACAGCAACTCAATTTTAAACCAGGAAGTGGGAAATGATATGATCCCTTGCAAAGCCACATTACCATGGATGCAGCTGATAGGGGCTGTAGTATATGCCATTTGACAGGAATTTTCAATTTTGAGGTAGAAGTGCACACCTTTTTTGAGGTTGATTGGAGGAGCTAGCAGCATTTTGCTTGTCATTGGTAGCTGAGAATGACCTGCAGCTAGAGACTTCAGAGGTAGAATCAAGTATGCTGTAAGTGCTCAAAATGACCTGCAAGCAGATACATAGATACTCTCAGTATGCAGATTAGCTGAGCTCTTGTGAGTTGTTCTCCTGCAGCTGTTTGGGGCAGCCCTGTGTTTCATTGTACTTGTAATCTAAAGGCAGAGAAACAATATTAATTGATCAATCTTTGTAATTAACATGAGATTTAGCAATACATTTAGGTTGAATGTGTGATCACACAGGAGAAGAAATTTTACATTTATACTAATCATCAAAAAATCTTCATCAAAGACAGAGCATCCAGGGTAAGATAATATTTGTTGTTTTGTAATTAACTAATTCAAATTTGTTTAGGTTGGAAATTTGATATTTTGGAAGTGTAATATTTTTTAATTGTCTAATTCACAATTGTTGTGTGGGAGAACCTTCGTCATTGTATGTGGTCCCACTGAATGAAAGGCGAATTTACAAACTTGTTTTTCATCTGTTATGGCACCAGGTGTGTATATATATGTACTTTATCTCAGTGTTTGTGAGGTTCACTATAAATTTTTCTATGGAAGTAGCATTGTTATCAAATTGAGGTTTTTCTGTGTTGGCACACATATTTCATGAGTTAAGTTCATTTTCCTTATTAGTTCTTTAACATAGTTGTTGTTGATCATGTTACAGTATTCTTTAAATAACATTAATACTAGTGTGGGGGTTTGTGCCTGAACATGGCTTTGAATAGTGATGTTCTTTTAATGGTGTGTGTGTTGAAGTGTTATTGAAATATTCTACCATTGGGAGTATTTTTCACCACTTTTTACCTCCAATGTGCACCATAATAGTTTGCATAAGTTTTGGTAATGTTTGATTTACTCTGTCCACTGCTCTATTAGCTTGTGGGCAGTTGATTGTTATGTGAGTATATAAGATTTCCACTTTCTTGGCTAATGTTTGGAATAATTGGTTTTTAAATTGTTTTCCCTGGTTTTGTAAATAGTTGTTGTATTGGGGCAAATACACATATCCAGTTGTTTATGATTGCCTCAGCTGATGTTTGAGCTTTTATGTTGCATAATGGGATCATTTTACAATATTTCATGAAGTGATTGACCATAATGAGGACATAGTTGTAACCTTCATAATCTTTGGTGAGCTATTCAATGTCTGCATTTAATATCTGTTTGGTATATTTTGCTGTGATTTTTTCCAGTTCAGTACACTGCCTAGGGAAACAATGATGGTTGAGGAGTATGTATGATTGGCATTTATTGATTATATCTTCAATTGTGTGATATAAGTACGTGGTAACAAAGTTTTGGTGGATTGTTAGTTCAGTTATATAAACACCCTTATGACCCTCTTCATGTGTTTTCTCTAGAACACCTCTTTTGTAATATTCAGGTAGGGTGATTAGATTGCAAGCTGTTAAGCTGGCATACAGGATCCTGCTTTTAGTCATTTTCCACTTATATTTATCATAATACCATGTTGCTATGCCATTATTAAGTATGTCTTTTATGTGTTCCATAATTTTTTTTCAAAATGATTTTGTTACATTGAACATTTGCTATCTTTTCCAGCATGATCTCTTCTTTTATCATAATAGAGAGGACAGGGACTATTGGTCATCAATTCCTATCTGTGTGGATGTCAGGAAGATTTTTATATTGACATGTTGGTATAAAGTGAAAATCCCTTGCTTTGCCTTGTTCCTTTTTTAAATCTCACTGGTATTGAGGTATTTCATCCATATGTTGGCATTAGTGTAGCATCATCCAAACAAAATCTCAAATAAGCTGCAAAACGTCAAGCAGAGGGGACTAAAGTCAAAGAAGAATGATTAAAAAATATTGTAATCAAATCAATTAGAAATATTTTAGATTTATTTGTAATATGCTACTAAGAAACAACATGTGTCAAAAAAAAGATATTTGTATCTGTCAATAAAAATACTGTTTGACTAAATGATGCTTTCATTATTTTCAGCTGCCATCTTGGCAGAAGTTCAAATTTGAATCAACAGGTACTTCTTTTGGAAATACTATAAATAGAGTTAAAACTATTGTAAGAGTTTGATAAAGAATTTTATTTGGAATTCTTATTTTGTTTCATATTAATGGTTTGCTTATTTAATATGATGTTGAGCTAATTGAGGAGTGTTTAGTAGTGGTCTGGATACATGACAGGGAATGATTCTAAGGTCTCTGTGCCAGAGCACAAAAGTGCACATGAGTTAGATATAGGGGTTTTTCTCTTGATTAGCCAACTAGCATTTCACTACTACATGTATTAAAATAATTAATCATCACCAAACAGTTGGAAGACCAAAACCTAGGAATTATATTAGTACTGTTTTAGATCTAAATTCATGACTTATAATCAACTGATAAATGACTGTGCATGTAGTAAACTATAAATGTAAGTTAGGAAGTTGTTCAAACTAGTTATATTCAATTAAGCCAATATATTTGTGGTAATGGCTACATGTAATGATTAATGAACAACTAGTGACAAGTCAGGTTGCAAATAGATATAACACTTTCACAAAATAGAGTTTAAGTCGAGTTGTGCCATGCCTTGAGTATGCACTGAGCTAAAGTAGGGTACACATAAATTGTATTGATTGAGCTGAGACGTGGCACTCAACCATTGGATGGAATAGTGGAACTGGATATGGAGATCCACTTCAGGCAGATGCCCATTAGGAGATCATTACGCTTTCTGCATGGCTTCCTCACCTAAATAGTGAATGGTTAATTCTAGGTTACATAAGTCAATGGAAACAACCAATCAAGCAGTGTGCAACAAGTAAATCCTTACCTGCAATAACATGACAAAGGTTGAACAGCAACAATAGATAAATAGTGATAATGCCTGGTAGAGGATGTTACATTAGTGTGAATATTGCATTTTCAATGTTCTATGATGAAGTGGAGTCATTGAGGTACTTGATCCACCAGGCAATGATATTAGATTGATTGCCAGCATATTATTTTAACAGCACAGGCTGCTGTTATTGGTTCTAACTGTGAATGTTTTCTTGTCAATGAGGTGAGTGGTGGAATTTTTTCAGAGATTCATCAAGGGCCAACATTTATAGTTTTTTTGCTGCATATTTGAGTTTCCTGTTTTTCAGTTTTTGGGTTAATCCATTGAATAGGCTTTCCTTGCCATCTTGGATTGGCTCAATTTGGCACCTATTGCGATTGTACTGGTGTTGCAATCCAATATATACTTGTCACTTGGTGTTGGAGAGTTTAGCAATTTAATTTTTTTCATTTCATTTTTGAGGTGATTGAGTTCCTCCTTGTGGCACTATGACCATTTGAAATCTGTTTTCTTTTTAAGTAAGTTTGAGATGTTAACAGTTTTTTCTGCAAAATTGAGAATAAAAATGTGATAATAATTTAGGAATCCTAATATGTGTTGTTTCTTAAAGGCTGGATTTTGTTGATAAGCTGCTTAGCATTATCTTTGATTGTGATGTTGCCAGTTGTGATATTTCTACCAAGAAAGGTTACTTTTTGTTTAGCAATGTTGCATTTGGTGGCTTTAATGTGTAGACCTACTGTTACCTGCCAGTAGGCTTTGCAGAGGTCCAATGTAGAGCATAGTTTTAATTTTGATGCATCATACGGTATATCATCAACTTAAGGTAACAAGTAAGCATCTTTTTTGGTGATATCTTTGAGTTGTTGGAAATCAATACATTGATAGTGTTTTTCACCCTGTTTAATGAAAACAGTCAGAGATGTGTATGGACCTTTGCTTCTTTGAATTATCCCATTGTTAAGTAAATCATATATAGTTTTTCAGTATTGTTCCTGTAATTGAGGTGGTACATGTCTACATGGTTGTTGTATGGGCCTGTTGGACATTGTTTTGATCCTATAGCTTTGCCTATGCTGATTTCATTGCTATTGAAAATCACTGTGTTGTTTTTCAATGTTGTGTTAATGAGCTCTCCTTCCTCAGCTGTTTAATGAGGGTAGGTTTCCCTGGTAAGCAATGGAACATTTGTTATGTTTGGTGTTGAAGATTCCTGATTTTTTATAAGCACAGGTTTAATTTTCATGACAAATTTCCCAGTAGTATGCTTATCATAATGTTTTTATATTGTATTGAGAAATGTTTGTTTGAGTTATTGAGAACTGCAGTAATGCCCTGATTGTTTGTGATTGTAGCAAGATTGTTCAAAACAGGAATTTGGGATAATCTTTTTCCATATGCATTGGTAATAACTACTTTTCATGACAATGGTTGTTTAGATGTAATTTTTATGAATTGTTTTTCATAGTGAATTCCAAAGTGTTATATGCACATCTTGATGACATTTTAAATAGTCATCAGAGCATCCTTGACCATGCCTTTTACATTCATGTAGTTGCCCTAGGTGCTTATTAATCTGAATTCATTTTTGGTAATGTCTTCCTATGTCTATCTGATATTGTGAGTGCAAGTATCAGCCAAGATCAAGATCAAAGCATCAGTATCCACTGTGGCTTTTATGTTACAACTGTTGATTGTAATCAGAATAAGGTTTCTGTACAACAGTTTTGTCACAATCAGGATTTCATTGGCATGGTCTAGGGCTGGCGCCCTTATTCATTTAAATAATCATCTGTAATATTTTTATTTTCTATGCTTTCAATGTCACCAGTAGTGTAGAAGCCTTTGTCTTAGATGGCATATACTACCATTTGAAATCTTCCTTCATATGGCCTTTATTGCCACATTTATGGCATCAAATAAAAGAGAAATCTGTAGGTTTTTCCTCTATTGCTTTGTGAATTGTTTCTTTTGTGAATATCAGGCAGTGCTGCTGGACATGAGTTGACAGTGTGCTGTTTTGTTTGTTCATTTTTCTCTATTTTAATTGAATGTTAATTGCTTTTTCCATTAATGTTTTGATTTCATCATATATATAACATTTGATTTCATCAATGGTGGTAGACTGGCATGAATGTAGGAGTAAAGGTCTTGTTTATAGTATGTTGCTTCTTCTTGTGAAAGGTGTAGCAGGCAGTCAACTTTGTGGATGTGGTATATTATGTCTTCATACTTCTCTAATTTACATTGTACAGCTGCATGCAATATTGTTTCCTTATTCATTCATTGTCAAATTTGTCATTCATAGCATTAATGATTTTATTATAATTAGTTCTTATCATTGCATCAAGGTTTAAATACACTTCCAGGCACAATCTTTGAGAAACAGTGGTAGCTGAGTCATGTCATTTTGTTGTTGGATTAAGTATATTCACATCAATGCTCTATTTTTATCTGGTCTCCAAAACATCATGCAGAGTGACTGTTACTGGCAATGTAATGGGTGACATTATTAGTTTGAATGCAGACAGACTTGGTAGCAACAATGTTGGGTTTGCTTCTGAAAATCGATTTCTGACTACAGCAGGTTGATTCTGATTCAGGTTAATGACTGGTTACATTAGATATGCTACAGTTTCTAGTATACTTCATTGAAATCCATTTAGGTTATCTCTAATCAAAGATTTGAAGATGGAGAACTGCTCCTGAGAGATGTAATTAGTATCATTATCAGGTTGGTTGGTGGCTGTTAATTGGCTTTGTAAAAACTGTATTTGGGATTCCAAGCAATTTATTTGTTCAATTTGCTGTAGCACAAGATCTATTCAATTTTTAGAAGAGTTCAAATTTGTATTGGTATAATTAGACATTTCGTTTCCAATAGCATAGTTGGTTAGAGCAAAGAATGCAGTGATAATAAATCCGCAGGCACAAGGGAAAATAAATCTGCATGTATCTGGCTCTAGTAGAGATTTATTACAGATCAATCCAGTAAGTTTTAATAAATTTGATGAGGATTTGCAAATAGTAATGAATAACTTACATGTTCAAATAGGTGTCAAAGTTTTCATAAAGAGTAAAACCCAGAAAAGATTAATATCAGTTTCAAAGGTTGGTTCTTTAAATTGCTGTTGGTCACCAACTAGCATCATCAGGGGTGTACACCAAGTTATAGCATTCTGAAAAATTAATATCAACTATCAAGTAGGCATAGGAATTCCATTCACTATTTATAATGTAGTTAATGTGAGAAAACATTACTACTGCTTTCAGTGTAATAAATCCCAGAGATCAATAATACACAGCATCTAATTATGCAAGCACTTAACTGTATCAGGGCAGAGGCATTGAAATTTATGTGGCAATTACAGCCAAAGTTAGACCATCAGTCAATCATCAAATTAGCAAAGCAAACTGAACTGGATCAACTAAACCCCAGAGAGGAATGAGCTTGTGCAGTGGGGTCGAATCCCGAGAATGACATGCAGGAAAATATTCTGCTGCACAACCCCCCCTCAACTCCATAGGGAGTTTACCTGCTCATGACCATCTAATTATTAAGGAGGTGAAAAGAGAAAACATTCTAACTGAGCAAAAACTTTTTATTATCTGATCACACATAATATTGCTTATGGCAGAACTAAAATAATATTTATCTATGACGTCAACGTCAGCATGGCAGAATTCAAATGAGAGCCAATTACAGTTTTTATAGACGTCTAGCAGTGATGATGGCAGCATGATGGAAATGAAACAGCTAGTTGACTATGAGATTAAGGTAATTGGCTTCAATATAGCTGATGCCATTATATATATATATTTGCTGCTTGAATGCTAAGCTTCTTTATCATTTTATAAAAAAACAACGAAAATTTTAATTGAGAGTACTTTCAGTACTTACTGTATCATCGTCAGTCAAAAAATAAAAATTTATTTGGTGGTGAAATATAAATTTACAAATCATTAATTAATAAAACTAAAGCAAGTGAAGAGTTTGATGACATTTAGTATTTAAATTAGGTTTCTCTTCTTTAATATAAATTGATTCTGCGATCTTGGTGCATTTGCGTTTCATTAATATATATATATATATATATATATATATATAAAA
>CABFPE010000333.1:336206-351320 GCA_900660155.1 Hofstenia miamia | reverse complement strand
TTAAAGGAGCTTATAATAATTAAAAAACAATTCATTGTTTAAGTTTACTCAACAAACCTTCCAATACTATCACACTATGTATTGCAATATTTATTTTCCAGTTTCCAACCTATCTGGTAGAGTCTCCGGTTTGACTGTGATACATTAAGAAATTTATATACAACATAAAAAATAAAAATTACAGGTATAATAATACTATATTATTTTATTTCTTGATCTTTTATAATACTTACTAGAAAAATCCGTATAATAATTATCATTTAAACATTCTTGCTCCTCTTAGCAAAATTTTTTTTGTCCTTTCAGGGTTAAAATTTATTCCATCATTAAATTTCCAGTGCTCCATTTGATTTTTTAGTGAGAGAATTAATTAATAATAGAACAATTTTTCACTTAGACCATTTTAGGAGAGTTCTCCTCCCAAAAATAAATTTGGGTCATGTGGTCTGAAGGAGATTTGCTCTAATTATGAATATATTTTAAAAAATTTAGATTTTCAACAAATTTCTATTCGATAGTTAAAATTGGGTTGGACGTCAATGGTGAGAAAATCTCAAAAAAATTTTCCCAACTGGAATTGTATGTATATTTGGTACCCAACTCAACCCGAAAAAGCAAATACACAGGCAATTCAACCCGTGAAAACATTGTGTTGCCTTATTTTAAGAGACGGTTTTGCATCCAAATACATTGACTGCATTATCAACAGAAAGCTCATTACACTGGTCGAACAAGTTTCACCAATAAAAATATAAAACCTATTTACTATTTTTTTTATTTTCATTAAATTTATAAATGACAGAAACTTATAGTTCTCTATATCGTTATATTCATCAATACTCAATATTTTTATCCAATGTGTCATACCTGACCCAAAGTGTAAAATGATTACCTGAACCTGATCTTACACCATTCAAAATGAGCTTGGCTAAAATCGGCTACTCAATGCAAATCAACAATAACAGTACAACATCAAGTTTGTTGCACTGCAATATCCAAACAAAATATTCATGCCAATTAAAATTCGCGATATTTGTCGCATTAAATAGATTTGCTTTCCATCTTGTTAAAATCCAATTAAAATCAAGTCACCAAATATTACATAAGATGTTGAGGTAGTCAAATGCATCAAAGAAAATGTCAGAGCAGGTAAGACGCTCACAATACAAATTGAAATATTTGTGAATGGCACTAGTAATCATTAGTAATTTAATGTAAATATCTAATTCTAATAGTGACTAAATTTAATTCTTGTACAACTTTATTTCCATGCTAATCACATATGAGGCTTGTTTAAGCATCAATTTTGGAAAATTTACTTGTATTTACTTAGTGATATTTAAATGATTATTGAAATATGCATATAAAGAGCTGAAAATTTTGAATCAACTTATTTTATGTAATAAAATCACAAATTTGCAATCTGGAATTTCATCAAGCTAGTTATAAAGGACGAAAAGATTGGAATTTTTTTGTAAATGGATGATTTTTCATTTCGTCTTTTATCATAGCCAAGTTCATAGAAGAAATGCATGGTTTTTTATGCAAATAAATTTTCTGTTCTAGTTTTACTTCATTAAAAAATTCTTTAGCAATTATATATATATATATATATATATATATATATATTCATAAGTCAATGACTAATATCTGAAGGATTTGCGTTATTATCCACGAGGTTCATCAACATCAAGTAAATAACATAATTTGCACCAAAGACCTGTACTTTCATATAATATAACTGCGATCATTTTTTAATTGTCACTTACAAAATCTTTGCTTCCTAAAATCAGAAAATTCTAGTGTCATAATTGTTATTTGTGAGAGGGTTTGCTTAACAACTTTTAGTTGCAAAAGAAAAGTAGGAGAAAGAAGTAATTTTTCTAATGCATATTTTTCTATACATTTCTGTTTTAATAGTTTTTCTCAAACATTTTTTAGAAATATAATATTTGAATTATTAAGCAGTTGATTAGAGAACGTACATTTGTGCAGACTATGTTAACCCTAATCTGCCCAACACTACTTCAAAGATACAAAACGTTATTAAATATTTTTAGAACAAATTCTTCGATTCAGCGATTCAAAGTTCTAAAGATCAGTTATTTCTTTTCATATGTAGTTTAACACATGCTGACCACTAGATTAGAATAAGTGCTTTTCAAATGCTGGTACTGGAGATTTCACACAAAGCTGCTCCCAGAATGGGTTGCAATCTAGTGGGATTTTAGAGAAATTCTTTGTAAAATTGTGACAATATTGTGCTATTGCAAAAAATAGGAAATTTGCACTAATTTTACATCTTATTTGGATTAAAAAATGCAAAATTTTCGATCGATAGTCAACTGTTTTTTAATGATGCTTACTAATGGGTAAAACATATGAAAAAATTTCAAATCAATTGGTGGATGAAAATTTCTAAAACTCGAAATTTTGCTAATACTACTGATTTGTTTTAATAACCATTTCTCGTGTTATGATGCCATGTAAATTATGTTTTTTTAATGAAAAGTTAAAATTACTATATATATGTTAAGATTCAGTATCACAGTTCATTGAAAGTTTGAACAATTTTCCAAAATTTATACTACATTCCTCCAAATGGAAAGTTATCAATATACTTCAAAGAATGGATTGTTTAATGCTAAAATATATAAGAGACCATAAAAAAGCACATCCTTGGTACTCTAGAATTAAAGAAACGCACATTAAAAATATGCTGATTGACTTTTGTAACCTAAACACTATCTTCAAGGTAAGAAGTAACAGCTCTACAAATAAGTGACTGAAGTATTTTAATGAAATTTGTAATATATCACATAACCATGTCATACCAGGGTACTGTGTACTTAAAGTTATACCTCCGATAAACATTCTTTAATATTTTTAAATTAAAATGTTATTGTTCATAGAACTAAATATATTTTATCATACTCTACAGCTTAAATCAACCACATTTCCAAAAATTTTTATATGAAAAGTTTCCAAAATTCTAAATCATTGTTTTGTAATGTGATAATATACTTACATTTTGGTATTGCCAATGGTGCTTTAAATTTTTGTCAATAACCAATTTTTCTTGAATTTGTGCAACAAATGCAAAGTAATTTTTCTATCGCATTACCGTTTATGTACATTATTTATGAAATTTAGGTAACATAAATGTCAAAATATAAATATTTTTGAAAAAGAATATTTTTCGAATATATTTACTTCTAATTTCATATGTTATATATTGCCATAGCATTTAGCATATGTAAAAATGCTACTTGTGATTACAGTTTGAAAATCGCAAGTTTCCAAATGTTCTTCTCCAAGAGTACAAACTTTATCTTTTAAGCAGTAATAAAGATGGGAAGTATTCGGAGCATGGCCACTAACAAATAATTCACCTCTTCTAAAAAAACGTATATTTGAATGATTATAGCATTGAATTATTATACAAACATATATGCAAATTCAAAAATTTACATATATGTAATTATTGGTTATCATTAATTGTTTAACATTTTTAAACGTCAATTACCCACAGTAGATTCGCTTATAAACTCAAATTTGAAATATGCAAATTATCAAGTCAATAAACTTTAAATTATTAAATTAAAATCCAAATAATCAACATAAATGAATTTACTCAAAATTAGTCTTACGTGAAATTAAAGTGTGTGCAAGCCGCATTTGCCAACTTTTGATCCAAAAAACAATATCGATAGAACTTAGAGGACCCCTGTAATGGAAATATTGGTAAAGCTCCGATGAAGTTGTGCTCTGAGTTAATGTATTTAATGCTGATTTCAGATAACTTTACATAAATACTCTCAAACTGTTCGTCTAAACAAAAATATTTATATAAATATTAGTGACTACTGTGGATAAGGCCTATTCAAATGCAAAAATTCCTGGTAATATAAAACATAACTCACTTCAATATAATAAAATAACTTAAATAAAATTAGCATAGTATTCAGACTTGTTTTGCGTAGCTTCCTTTATTTATTAATTTGCAATGGAAAGATGTAGTTTAAATCATTACTGTTTATTTCAGTACACTAAGATATTATTCCTTCCGTGTCTAACAGAAACAACTATATTTTTATTACTAGAAGGCAAAGGTGGTCAAAATTGTCTTCTTGCAACATTGAGATAGCTGTCATTTACCTAGGCCTGTGATTGTATGTCCCAAATTGACTGACTTTAGTAGTAAATAATGGCCCGGTTGCATATATACACATATAAATAATTATTTACTTATACCCCATTTAAACCTATGCACCAATTTGTTTTTTTGAGAAATTTTTTTGCATTTTTTATAAAATCTGCATTTTGCGGCCATCTCAAAATGTTTTCAGAGCCACTTAACTAAGATTAACTAATAAATTTATATAACGCTATTTGAAAAAGGAATTCATAAGAATGGAAGTATACTTCCGTTATTGCAGCTGTTACTTACCTATACAAATATATATATATATATATATATATATATATATATATATATATATATATACATATACATATATATAACAATGTTATTAATATAAATATAAATATCTTTTCAAATATATCATATAAAAGACAGTTGTTTTGTTATATCTTTTCTATAAAGATTGATTAAATAGTGAATTGAAAGTATATTGACTTTTAAAACTAAAATATATAGACATTTTTACGAAATGATTAATAATGTAAATAATAGCTAGAAATGTATAATAGAGATAGGGATAATCGCCAATAAATAGTCTTCCTCAAAATTCTTCAAATTTTCTAGAATTATGAAACAGAGCATTTTGCAATTTTCAGACATTTTTGAGTGATTTTGTAGTCTAATTAGAAATCTTGCCCATGCACCACTAATGGTTGTAGATTGTAAAAATGTAGAAAAAAGCTCTTTCGCTTTAATGCATTGACGCTTGGCATTGTATAAAATATCACCTGCACATGATGCAAGAAACATGCTTCTTGATTTATTTTATTCTACTTCTTCAACAATGTTTTTAATTGACTTTGGTCATTTGTCAGATTCATGTAAACATATTGTCGATTCTCAAAGTTTATATATGATGGGCAATTGCTACGAGAGTTTAATAAAATTTCTTTAATCTTTTATAATTTCTCAATTTTGCAAGGATTCGGTTCTTCATCAACAATTTGAGGATTAAATTGTAGACCATATGTATTGGCAAAATGTCTTGAAATTCTTAAAAAGTCCTCTTTATTATTTTTTTGATATAATTTAGGGAAGTTTGAAAAAGGTATTGGAAATCACTTCCAACTGTGGCACCATCCATTAACAATGTTGTTGTGAAGACTTTACTAAACATTTCATAGTAAACATCTGTAAATCAAAGTTATAATCTCTTCATAAATCATGTTCATAATATAGATATACGAATGCAAGACGTAGAAATCATAGTGTAAGAATATGTAATTTTTAAAAGCATTGAGTTGTTCTTTAATGTAGATGGAAAATATTTAAAAATAATTAAAAAATAAACTGTCTATGAATACCTAATCCATATGATCAAAAGTTTATTATTTCTAATAAATTGTCATTGTCATTAAATATTATAATTATTTAAATGAACAACTGGATTATTTTATTTATAACTACGAATTTAAATCCTAATTATTTAAAGGAATCCATATGGAATACTTTAAATATTATTTAAATAGTACCTCTTATTATCTAATGTTCAGAGCAAAGTCTTCTCTGTATGAATTAAACTAATTTTATGTTTTTTATTTCTCAATGTATAATTGTTTGGAAAACCAATTTTGTTAGTTTCTAAGCAATGTTTATAATCTTTCAATTTTTGTTATTCCTTTCAATTTTTTTTATCATTACCTTTATGTATATAAAATATCTATGAATTTTTTTAATTATTTCATTGAATAATTAGTGATTCTTATAAACTTTCTAAAATCAAATAATTCATAATCATCATTAATTGTTTTTAAATAGTAAATTATATCTTTTGTTGTTATATTTAAAATGAAACTGTTTGTATCCATATAATTTGAAGTAATATTATTTTCACCAAAAATGGTTGTAGGACATCATAATAAGTCATACATTAACCATTTCAAAAGTTCTAAAACAGAAAATACAAGATATATTGGTTTATCAAACTTAAAGTTAGTTTGATGGTAATAATCTACCAAAAAATCATCAACATCAGAATGTGTTTTAAATTCTAGCATATTTTGCTCCTTGATTAGTTTTTCCATAGTTTCAGTTTTATTAAACATTTTTATATTTATCCTTCCTCTGATGTTTTCAAAAGTCTTTCCAAAAATGTATTATTCAAAAGTTTATAAAAATCTTTTTCAAAGCTATTTTTTGCTTTTGATCTCATATTAGTGTTATGATCCTTCCAACACTTACTTCTGCTTAAATGAAATTACTCTATGCACCTTACCCATTTCAATGTCCATTTGTAGAAAAACTTTAATAATCTGTAACATACAAAAATAGAATGTTGTATCATATTGATCACAAATAAGCTTTGTTGTAGGACAAACACTTTAAAGAGCAATTTGATTTTGATATTCACTATACTCAGAAGAGTCGACCATTCTTTTAACTGTACAAATGGAAATTTTTTTTTCAATTTATTTGGATAAGATAAGTCAAAATCAATAAAATATTCAATAGGACTGTATATCCAGATAATTAGTATGCATAACATGTATTTAAACCACATTTTTCTTTACCAAATTTAATAAAATTTCAAAAATATCTGCTTGTAATAAGACATCAACTTTTAACACAACATCATAAATTTCTTTCTAGATTTAATATCATGCTTTTAAATTACTTTGTTCGTTCTTTATAATTCATCTTCACTTAGAGCCTTTTGAATTAGAGTTGAAAAGTAGTCTGATTTTTTATCTGGAAGTTTTTCATAAGATTCAGGAGTATAAAAAAATTCACATGGATAGGCTAATTTAGATTGTATAAGTACATATTCACCAAAATACTTCTCTAGAATGGGTTTTTGCTTGAGAATATTTGCTAAATTATTTAATGATGATGCAAGAAATCTGTAAAAAACCAAAAACATTATACAACCATGTTGTAGAGAAATATATTCTTCTTCAGTTTTACATAAGAGTTTTATAACCAACTTTTCTTTACATTTAAATAATTCATGTAAAAAATAAATGTGAATCATATTGTGAATAATTATGAAAATACAAAGCCCCAAAAGCCATTTGTTATTTTTGTGCCATCAAATTACAATTATTCCAAGCTGCACCTTTGTATTTACCTGCTAAATGACAATGATCTCTTACTAGGGAGTCTTTTGGGCCTCTTACACATCCACATAGATAACATTCATTTGAGTTTTGAAATTCTTGATTTTCTTTTTTCGGAATTTTCATTGTAATGTCATGTTGAAACAAAAAGAAGAACTTGTTTTCTAATTATTTAATTTTTTGAACAAATACTTTAATACAATCTTTTCCAAAATGATGAATGTATTTTGACTTACATAATTCAGGTATACATTCCAAATGCAATAGGTAATTAATTACATAAAATTTCTAGTTTTATCAACATCAGGTAAATTACATTTACTCTCAACCTTTTCATTATAACATTCAAAATCCACATAAGCTCTAAATGGAACATCTATTTTATAATGATAATTTTTAAACTGAATTTGGTCTTCTTTTGGAAAATTGTGTTGTGTTTTCATTTTTACATAATCTAATATGATTTTCAAAAGTTGACTTTTTTCTACATTTTAACAAACACTTCTTGCAAAAGTATCATTTATCTTTACTTAAATCTTTGTATAGTACACATTTCAAGTTTTTTATTAGAACAAATTGATTTTCATACATCTCCAAATCAATTGCATCTTCATCAGAATAATAAATAGGTAATACAATATACAGGGTTGCCTTTTCTCCCTGAACTTTTAGCTCATAAGCATTAACTTTTATTCCATTTTGTTTAATAAATTTTTCAATTCCATTTATTGTTATTGGAAATTTTATTCCATTCAAATTTTATTTATCTAGATATTTTTCATTAATATATGTTCTATTTTGAAATTTAGAACTAGGGTGTTGAGCCGCAAATATTGACCACATAAAACACTTGTTATCATTATTAATAATATTTAAAATTGAAAAAGATAATTTTGCATATGTTCCACCCCAAGAACTTTTGTACATTTAAATATTTATACTATGCATTCAATTGATCCTTCTAATTGTTCAAAATCATTAATAATTTCCTGTAATTTTGAGGAAATATTAATAGTATTTACTTCATCCTTCACTGTTATTTCTTTAATTTTAAATCAATAAGGAACTATTACATCATTAAGTGTATCTTCAATACATTTTGTAAATTTCAAATACAATGAAACATTATATTTCAATAGTTGGCTGATTATATTAAAATACTTTATTAATGTTTCTGTAAACAATGTATCAATATCTGTAAATGGAATTAAAGTGTCTTTACCATTAAAATTTGCTATTGCATTGACATAATTTTTACATAATGTAACATCAGTAATGTATTCTTTAACAGTAAAACCATGATTCTTCCTTATGCTTTTTAAATGTTTCTTAGTTTTTAGAAGGGGAGTCAAGATGTCTCTGCTTTGATTTTTTTGCTGATTTTGATTTTAAAGATGGCAATTCAAATGATTCGCATTTTCATGAGGAAAGCTATCCTTTTTAAACTGAAAATTTCTATGATGAAAGTGAGAATGCATTTATAGATTTTCAACAATGATATATCACATTCTACAGTTTCCAAGAAAGATTTCATTATCCAAATTACCAAGCCCTTCATGGATCATTCATATTTTTAAAACAACAGAACAGGGAACATTGTGATCCAAAATGGATCTATATGAAGAGTTCAATTGCTCAGCAAACAGAAATAATGTGTAACTCAAAACTACTGAAATAAAATACAAGCCAACTGTTCTAAATGCAAGCAATCACAATATGTATCATGTTTTGTACTGAAAGAAAAATTAGTTTTTTACTGTGATAGCCAAAATATTCTATAATCTATGTTCTTGTCATTTAGCAGAGAAAAGAATAAAACATTTTAGAAATGCCATAATTTTTTCAAAGGTTTTATTTTTTAAAATCTTTAACAATAGATTATATATATATGTATATATATATATATATATATATATAGCCAAAATACTTACATATATATTGAGGAACTGAGAGGTTTGCTGTCTCAGTTGTGAAATTTGACATGATATATTTAAAATAATCGAGGGCGTAATGTGAGGGTCCAATGCAATGTGGATTCAAATGTGAAGTGAATTTACAGTTTATGCACCTTCTAGCAAAATGACTAAAAACAACAATGAGAAAGTAATTTCTGAGAAGTGTGATTTAGCAAATATATCAATAACTATGATAATATTTATATTTCAATAACCAAAATATTATCTCAAAATTGTAATTTAAAAATAGTAATTTTTAAACATTAAACAATACAGAAAATAGTATTGGAAACCAGTAGAGTTGATGTATGGATATTTTGGACGACCTTATAAGTTGTTAAATTGATACAGCGTATTTAGCAGAAATTCCTTAGTAGAAATTAGCTTATCAATCATCTTCTGATCCTGATCAAACAACAATACTTGAATACTTTATAAATCCATTGAAAACTTGCCCTTGAAGTACTTATCCAGGAACTTCTGCATATCCATTAAATTCATGTAGTTTGCACTGTAGATAGTAATTCCATATTAAATCTTGTAAGAGAACAGAACTTTGAAGGCCTTATAAATGTCATGTATGGAGGAATCTGAATTCCAAAGAGAAACCAAAATGCAAAGTATTTTATGAAGGTTCTTAATCATATTATCTCCATGTACCTTGAATATTAGGTTAGTTTTGAAAATGACCCAAGAATGGCATGTTCCTTAATGAATTTAAAGGAGATACTCACAGGAGTTATCTTTGACAGAGACAAAAATTGCATTATGACACATTACCAATAAAAGCATTCATTTCAAAAAGATTTTTGTGACTTAGAGATATTTATTCTCTAATTTATCATCTGCAAATATCATCTATTACTCATTGTGAATTGTAGATGCCCATCAAATAATCATTGAAGGAGAATCCAATCCATCTATTGAAGTTGAATTATCTGCAAAGGCCATGAGCAGAACTAAACGATGCAAAGGACAATGCAGAACTAAATGAGACTTAACATTGAAAAGCCACTCAAAATGCCTTGACTCCAACCACAATTAATCCGAATCCAGCTGGAATATTTATCCTTGAAGACGAGTCACTGTTTTCTTCCAGTTAGAAAATTAATTAGTCAGATCTTAGCTTTGTAAGATAGATTACACTGCCTGAAATCATTTGCCAATAAAAAATGTTTTGATTGACTAAAAGCTTTAATAAAGTCAAAGTATTTTATAGTTGCATTTACATTGTTCATATTTAGAAGAGTCAGCATTGTATTCAGTCAAATTAAAAAGGAACTTCAATCAGATTCCACTGTATTCCATAGCCAATTTGAATAGGTGATAATCACTTCTTGATGGTAGTGGAAATGAAGACCATGATAACCAGTTTCTCAAATCAAATCTCCTTCTGATATATCTGCAGGGCAATCATTTTGAAACTGGGGATTGTATTATGTATTTTATACAAGTTGGTATAAATGCCCAATTATAAACTCAAATTCTAAATATGGTAAACAACTGGAGAGAGACAATAGTGAAAATCTATATATTATTATTATTTTATTTATTTGTAATACTTTTATTTCTGTACTGTATGTATACAATAAATAGGAATACTACAGACAAACAACGTTTATTATAGAAAAGATGGGTAAGTGCTATCAAACAAATATTTGCAGGCTGCATGGTAAAATGTCCTTTTATATAACTCAGTGCGAAGTGGAGGGAGGGATACCATGTAGGGGTAGTTCATGCTTGGCGTATTTCTTGGAACGTATAATACATTGGATGCTTCACATTGTTTTGAATTTTTAAAACTTTTTTTTCAAATCTTATATAGAATAACTGATTCATCATATTTATTAAGTACATCTGGTCAACATGTGCAACAATAAAGAAAAACTTGATGCATTTTCTCAGTTTAGGTTTTTTTCAAGTCCAGGAACCCATACTTTGCAGGCAATGTATGTTTTAAAGATGAATTCTTTTGTATTATGGTCCATAAATGTATCCAAAAAGGTAAGGGATTTAGTAATATAATTAACTCCGGCAACAATAGAGTTAACATGTCTCTCCCAGGTTAACATTGACTTAATGATCAAACCAAGGTACATAACAAATGATTTCTGAGGAACTACTTCCCTGATGGCAACAATGTGTTGTTTACCAACAGCAGTAAATAAGTTGTTAGTGCTGTGTTTAATAAAAAATTTCCTGTGATTTGGTAGGGTTAAGAATAAAGTTTTTATCTTCTGACAAATGTATCAGCATAGCTACTGTGGTATGATATTATTGAAAATCATTTTCAATTTGATCAGCTCTAATAACATAAAGAAGTCTTTTGTTGTCTGAATATTTTCCAATGTTTCCAAGACCAGGGTAAACACTAATTGATTCAATGTTTATTTCATTCGTGTTCTCTGTAAATAATGGTCTGTTCATTGGGCCACCTTGAGGTATACCACCTTGATTTCAATTTCTTTTGAAATTATGTTGTCCGAGACCCTAACTGCTTGTTTCCAACCATCCATGTAGCTAGACAACCATGATGAAATCCAAGATAAATGTGGTCTATTATGGTCCAACAGTTTATTTTGCTGAAGCCCTATTCTATCAAGTGACCTTGCTGCAATAGAGGTTACTGTAATTGGTCTAAATTTCTTCATGTTACTCATACTTGCTGTATTATCTTTGGGAACCGGAGTAACTCATGCATGCTTATATTTTCTTGGATACTGCATATCCTGTAGGCTATGTTGGAAAATCCAGCAATATGGCAGAGCTATATGGTGGAATATCCCCATGGCCAGGAGATTTAAAACAGTTAATGGCTTTGAAGATGCCTTCAACAGTATCAGCAGAAATAGTCGGAACAAAAATATTATCACTGGCATTCAGTGGGGGTATTGTTCATCTTTTGATTGGTACTAATTAAATCGTGTAAAAAACACATTAAGAGCATAAGCATCTTTAGTTAATACGATTTTGTTGGTTTTAGATTTCATTCTCTTTTTCATCTCAGTGTAAATATCTTGTTTTGTCATTGATTGAATAGCTTCCTGAAGATGTTTGTAAACCATGCTGTTTATTCTCCATTGGATCATATTTCATTCAGGAGCATTGCTTTCTTTTATAGCTTGCTGCTTAAACTTAACAAGATTTCTAAGTTCATTATTATTAGTTATGTGACAAAGGAAATTTTTGCAGTTGCCATTTCAAGGTCATAATACATTGCTTGAGCAAGAATGCAATGTATCCTTCAACAGATTCAACTAAGCTATTCACATTGCTGACATCACTATAGAAAACAGTCCAGTTGTTAGTTTCAAGGGCACATTGGAGTTGGTCTTGGTTGATGGATATCTGAGTACTTTTACTTACAGCATGTCGTGGCTTATTATAACAATTCAGAAGCGGATGTAAGAGAACACTCAGATGATATTGGATATTTGCTCTTCCCAATGGCGCCGCTAATTCAGATTTATAAAACAAGCCGTTAGATACATATGCAATATCCAATCGTGATTGATTCGGCATGTATGTAGCTTCCATAACACAATTATGTAGTCTATAGACTCATTTCATATAGACATATTTCGTTGAGGTCTGCAATAAACATCGGCAATAATAACTGATGTGTAATCAGAAGGCAAGAATGTAGGTCGACAATTAATAACTAGAATGTCAAGATCAGGAACAGACATCACAGATACAATATTAGGTTTGATTCAGCACCACGATTTACTAACATATGTGATAAGCCCTCCGCCACTAGATTCTTCAAATACAGTTTAATCAAATGTGATAAGCATCAATTTCATATGATATTGTGGTATCGGACTCTCTTAGTTTTGTTTCCTGGAGGGCAACGATGGCATGCTCATAACTTTCCATAACAATTCCCTTCAACTCCAAGAACTTCATTTTAAAACCATTAACATTGTTGCAAAATATAGAAGGAAATGACATATAATATAATTTTGAAATAAAATCAGACAATCATTTAATGTTAACTATTTTGTTATCGCAGTAGAGCATAAGGTTTCTAATTTTTAGGCGATTTTTATCAATACCATCCATATTGATCATTTCATACCTTTTTTCAAGAGTTTTTTTCTATTGCTCTTTCATGATAATTTAGGTTTGGTTTAATAAATATATTTAGGCTGTAGGATTTCAGTTTGAAAGAGTTTGCCAGCACTAATCATTTGGAACATCCAGAGTTTAGCTTCACCATTAGCGGACAAGGTTTTCCTTTGTGGATCTTCCCGATGCGATATAAATCAATAGGATGATTATCATCAACTCCGATATGATTAAAGACTTTCACAATTGTTGATTAAACGGACGTTGTATTAACCAGCCATTTCATTTAAGGTAAAGATAATAACTATCTGATTAATATAAGAATTGAAATTATTGAATACATTAGCGGTAGAGTTGGTAACATGGATCTGTTGATTAGTAAATTTATATATATATATATATAACAAATAAGGTATCCAATAAAGATCTAATCTACTTGGTAAAGGTTAAATTAAAAGCAGCACATAATCAGGTTCTTGTTGAATTCTTCTATGTCTGCACTAGCATTACTAAAATCCATCATGTTAGGAAGCCTATTAAAAGCTCAATCAATACATTTCTACTGTTTTGGAAGCATGGTTTGAGGCCATTAGGATCTTTATTAGATAATCTTATTTTTTCTTGATTGGATAGCATAGTTTGTATATTGATTGTAATGTGAAAGTGAGTCAGTCTTGAACCAAGTTTACATCTAAGATTGCCGATATTTCATCAAAGTTAGTAAAATTCATTGCTTCATAATTTTTTTCTACTCCCAAATGCTAAGTGACGGAATTCTTTTGTGAATTAAGTAGGCTTAGTGCAACATATTCGCTTAGATAACAAAGCTATGGTGTAATCACTTTTAAATCCAAAATGATAAGGTGAGTCTTTCATAAAATAAATACATGATAACAGGGCACACTAACTTTCTGCAAGATACTCGTTCTTTGAATTAACATCTGACGGTCCTTACCTGTGAAACAATTACCATTCCGCCATGGGAAGAAGCACTAATTGATCCCCAAAGCATGAGAGTTGGCTTGACTTTGTTGTTGCTTTTGTGTAGCGTGGGTTGAATCACTGAATATTTGGTTCCTCACAAATTGTGGATTAGATCTAAATGACTTGACCTCTATTTTATCTGAAACAAGAAATTTACTACATTGTTGGACTGCCCATTCTTTTGTTTTCTGCAGAAAGTGTTATGGTCAAGCTCATTTATACTTGAGAGATGTGATTTTGCAGCTGGTCGATGGCATTAAAGATGATACTACTCTAAAAGACGAAGTTTCATTGTTTTTATACTAATGGTAACACCTCTTGGAATATCTGCAAGCATCTGTTCACTATGTCAGTGTGTTGTCGTACAGCAATCCTGTGAATCATGTGACCAGTTTGTGAATTGCAACATTCTTGCATGATCTTTATAACTTCTTGTTTGATTGATCTTTCAAATAATGGAATGCAAAAACAGTAGTCTTGGCTATACCCAATCTTGCCGCAATTTTTCTTTCACTATGGTGATCTTCATTAATTAATCTGATATTTGTTCTCTGTCTAACCGTCATTTGAGGCATACTCAAGAAAAAGACGCTAAGTGACTCATTCGCGAGAGGTTTATGGATTATGAACAATGCCTATGGCATAATGGAGGATCAATAAAATATAGCAATCTACTGCAGCCAATACCCGGACAATACACAAATGTGGGATGTTTGCCATGTCACGAATATCCATTCTGTGACCATCAATGTCTTATTGCCATGGCCTGCATATGTATATGAAGTACTAACATCAATTATAGAAATTAAAAGGCAATAATTGAAATATAGTGTTATATATATAT
>CABFPE010000333.1:307689-329687 GCA_900660155.1 Hofstenia miamia | reverse complement strand
TCACATTAAAATTGATTGCGATATTCTTTCTCCCATATATGCTATTGATTTTCAATCATTATGCATAATATCAATAACAATACATCAACGAGATTCCTTAAAGTTTTTAAGCAAATATATTGTTTCTAATAAACAAAGTAAAAAACTGTATAGTATTTTTCCGAATTCATTCTCCTATGAAGTGGAATAATTTAAGTAAAGTTATTTATAATTCACCCAATTTAAAAAATTTTAAGAAAAGACTTAAAAAATCATTATTACAAATCCAGAACACACTCGGGGAAGTAAAGATTATAGAAAATATACAGTGTGCAAATAATCTATTATAATTTTGTAAATATATTATATAGTTATTGTGAATGTGTTTTGTAGTTTATAGACTTTTTATGTATTAAGCAAAAAATATATTGCTTTTGACTCTTATTATTATTATTATTATTAATTGCAAGGCATTCATTGAAAAGTAAATTTAAAAATTCAACTAAGACTATTAAATGATAAAAGAAATATATTTTAAGAAACAACTTATGACGCATGCGCAATTTCTAATATTATGCCTAAAATATCTCAATTGTTAACAAAAATGAGATTTACAATCAGTCATATATTAGCATGTTCATGCTGTCGAAAATTTAAGTAGATAAGGATTGACACTTCCAATCCAGAGCATTAAATTTAATGGTAGAATTCCTGAAATGCCTATAAACCCACTTGCAAGAAACACATGGTGCCAATTTTGGGCACTATAAATATTGCCTTTTGTAAAATAATATGTGTATAGCGGTGAAATAAAACCAGGTGAGAGCGCGAATGTGTTTGCTACAGCTGAAGATAGTGCCACAAATTCTGAATGATTTGAAATTATTGGTACAATCACCGAATATGCTACTAATGAAAAACCAAGCCAAACACTTAAAACAGCTACAGCTAACAAACCATTACATCCGAAATATTTCGACGAAAATGTTAAGATTAGAGATATAGTCATGCATAGCGAATATGCAAAACTATAGATGGATCTTGCTGAAAACAATCCACGATTATGCAATCTGCTCAGTACTGCACTTGAAAGTAGCGGGGTTAAGATTAAAAAGAACATTGGCAATGAATTTAAGTATCCATTTTCACGAATATTATAGTTTAAGACTGAAGAGAAATAATCGGGAAGTTTCAAGAGTAAAAGTTGCATTGCGGTATAACTTGCAAAGGCACTGTAAGAATAAGCGTATACCTTCCAATCAAATAACAACTTAAAACTTTCAAACAAAGACTTTCGAGCACTTCTTCCTTCTTTTCTTGATGAATCATTAGCTAAGTAATTCTTTGAAAATTGCTTGGTATTAACAACATATGCAAACAATAAAATGTGGGATAATTCTATTCCTCCCAATATATAAAATGCAGATTTCCAGCCGCCCAAACCTTGATTACTACATAGGTAGCCAGTAATAATTGGCTGAATGAATGAGCCAATGCCTGCAAACGTTACAATCAAATTACCCGAAATCATTACTTCAGTGGGCTTAGAAAGTTTCTTCAACATTGAAAACGTCGCTGGAAATACAATAGATCCCACAGCTCCAGTTAAAAATCGAAGTAACATAAGAAACCTTGGTCCAAACTCACTCGTAATGGGGATTAAGCAGGTAAGCAAAGCATGCAAGCATTTCGATAGAACAAGTAACTTTCTTGGAGAATACATTTCTAACAACACTCCAGATGGTATTTGCAGTAAGGCATATGCATAGTAGTATGAACCTAAAACCATGTTAATGTCAAAATGTGACCACGTGTATGTTGGTATATGTTCTTTTTCAATTATATGACTCTTGTCATGTGTCAGATTTTCCATATTTTGGCAACCACCTGTAGCATTTTCCACTCGGATATCTTCTTTGATTTGTGCCATTGAAACTATCGCAACGCTTAAACAGTTTCGAGTGACATAGAGAAGCATCATATTCACTGCAGTTAGAATTATGTGAACGCCACGTAAGTTGCACATTATATCTAAAAATCTATGAAAGTCATTTCATGCAATTAAGGTAATAAATACCCTCATTTTGGAAGCATGTTATGTCCCTTGTAACAAGAAGTTGTCTTTTGGACGTCTGTAATTCAACATTTGTAGCCGTTCAATTGCATCAATATCTGTCGACTAAGAGTCACAAAAATAAAATATTATTCATGATTTGATAATAATCCTTTCACAACATGTGATTTTCGTAACCAGACTTTTGAAATTTGTGAAGAATTTTTGACAATTTCACTCTAGCAAAGTTGAAATTTCCTTATAAATTTGCATAAATCATTCCAATCTACGTCAAATATTTATGCTTAAATTAATGCATGGTTAACTTAAAAAATATGGAATAATTTATGCAACCGAAAATTTTCTAAACTTTATTTAGAAACATTAATATTTTAAAGAAAAATACCAAGGAATTTTAAAATTTTTGATCTCTACAAGAGCTACATTAGATGTGATAAAAGTAAAGCTATTAAATGCGTCTTCAAAAATAATATTAATAGCATAATTTGTAAGCAAAGTTACTAGAACTTTGCTTGTGTTAAAATATTCAGCCTCATGTGAAAATATTTTGGAAAATAATGAATAATACTTTAGTTATTATCAAATCATGTCGACATTGTGTCTATTAAGCTGACAGATGTTGACGTCTTTTGGACGGGTATAAATGTTTATTTCCAAAAAAAACGTCCAAAAGACAACTTCGTGTTATTAGGGGTCCCTCTATTATATGCCCTATTAGCGCCCTGACTGCTCTGACTCAGCCAAATTTTAAAAAACCAGCAAACGACTCATAGTTCCTATCAATCATGCATTTGAAATTCCTTAATTTTTATGCAATATCAACAATTTAAAAATTTACCTTTTGGTAAAAATTTCTGCGTTGCCTATTTCGCCTTGAGATTTGAGATTAGTTTTATCAGTGTGCTCTGATTACGACTTAGAATTTACCTAAGATTTAGAAGCATAAGTGCTAAATATCAGATAAGTTTCACTTGAAGTGCATGTCGTTGCAATCGCTTAAAACCAAAAGCAGCTGAAACAAGAAAAAATTTACTAATATATTTTTGAAAATTTACTTATATGTATATATATATATATATATATATATATATATATTTAATGTTAAAAATTTAGTTACTTTAAAAACAACTTTGACAGCAGAAACTAGTTAGATCACTAAAAATAGGTTTCAAAACTAAGAGGAGATACACATTTAAACTTATTGTGGATTTGTGTGTGGGATAATTATGTAATTAAGTTGGAGCGTGATTATTCCCACATACTCATATTGAAATTTACGAATCTTTCCATTTATTCATTGAAAAATAAATTCAAACCTTTTATTTAGCATTAAAAGTTTATATAAAATTTTGACAAATTTATTGTAAAGTTTAAGAAATTTGAACACTGACGTCTTGCGTAAACCAAAAAATATTAGTAGGTTTTATCATAAATTTTTTGAGCCACTTAAGTTGGTAAAATGTATACTTATGAGGAAGAGATTTTTCATATTTTGATCATCGTCCCTTTTGCCAGCTTTCTTTTTGTGTTGCTTTTACATCATAATTAATCGTTAACTAGTTTTTTAAGCTGAATTATGTACTTGCGCAAACTATTTAATAAAAAATCAGAGCTCATTACATTAACTAACTTTTCAAATCATAGTTGAAATTACAGTGAAATAATTCAATTTTTTTTATAACCAGCTGCTAAAAATTGTGGTTTCCATATCTTCTATGAAATTAGGAAAGAAAATACGAAAACTAAGGAGTTTGTTAAGTTTTGGTTGTTATTAGTTGTAACTAAGATTCATATTTTAAAAAGGATTGCGAATTTCAGAAATATTTTATGAAGTAATAGCGATTTTTTTAATGAAAATGCAAGAATCTAAAAAATAGAGATTTAAATTTCAAAAACAATCTGATAAAAACCATATAAATATATACACAAAAGTTCCATTCATTTTGTTCACTATTTAAATTTTAACATATGAATATAATCACATATATCTGTAATTAATACTGAACTGAGATTTATTCAGTTCTTGTATTTGATAGTAATGTAGTATGATTATAGTAATATTTGTTTCAAAGTTAGAAAAAAGTAAACAATGATAAATATGTCTAAGTGTGGAAAACTGGCAAATTGTCATTAAAGATAAAAGAAATACCACAAAGTTGTCTAAATCAACTTCATTAACCATGTCAATTCATATATGAACATAATGGATTCAATTTTCTATTCTAAACCTAGCGCACCAAATGCAATACATTTACCTAAAAAGCAATTTATATTTTAGCCCAACTCGTTCAAAAAGGATTTATCCATTTATATTGATATTCAATATTTACTGTTAATTAAAATGTGTCACTGCTAAAGTTTACAAATAATTATGTGCTTGAACAATGTGTAAATTTTCGATTAACTGTTTCTATATGCCTTAAGTGTTATTAGATAAGAAAGTAGCTTAAAGTAGTTTGCTCAAGTCATCAAATCAAATTGTTTTTTGATAGAGTGATTTTTTAGTGAAATGACACTGCTGCGCATTCGATGTTGAAAACTTTTACTAAAACCTTGTCTCAGATAAAGAAATTAATTTTCGAAACAATATAGGTATTGCACTTTACAAATGACATTATATGAATTTCATTGAGACTGTTAATTTCCACTTTAGATATTTCAACAGGTATAATCTCGATTTATGCGTCAGATGTTATGTCAACATTTTCTTTGACAAGTTTTTAACACAAAATTCACTTAGCAAATGGGCATAACTTAAATGGAAAATGAGCAATGGATTTGCTAAGAATTTGTAATTTATGGAATGCGAAATTCAATATAATGCTATAAATAATAAAATGTTGAAAAGACAAATAATTTTTAACAAGAGGACAATATTTTAATAAAATATTTTTTTTTGTAAATTTATTGGTCTAAAATTTCCAAAAAATTTAACTTCGCAGCACGATATTGTGGTTAATTTACACGGCTTTGCTCATGAAATGTTGGGGGTATCATAATTGGAATAGAATGGTGGTGTTCTAATACCATACATAGAATTTTCAGGTCATCGCCTCATTCTTGTGTTGCAATTTGTACTACATTTTGATATTTCTAAGGTCAGAAAATTGCATAATAGCTTACGCAAGATAACATGGTTTCAAATATTTGGTTGTACAGGGTGATCTTACTTCATAATTTCTGTTTGTATGAACTAATGAATAACTTGGATGTTATTAGTTATTTGATATTTCTGAGAAATCACCCAAGTATTAAAATTTAGTACCCGTTAGATATACTACGAATTCACACATATTTAGATTAAGAATCTACAAACAGTAAATATGTAGAGAATTAATTTGTATGAAACATAAAAATGAAGTATGCATTTCATATAGTATTTACTGTAAAGACAATGGTTATTTGAATATTTGAGTTTTAGCATGCAAACGTATGTAGGTTCCGAAATTTCGTTGCTATAGCTACATTCAGCATCATTCTATAGCTAGTACTATATAATATATAAAAATGTCATAAAGCAAATTTGTATCGATTAGGTGATCCAAAACATGCTTGTTCGATCTACAGTACTGGTTTGGAAAAGCCGCAGCTGTCTCTATAAGTGTAATTTACACAATATCGGTAATCTAGGTATAAATATTTTTCTAACAAATAGAATTTACCATACACACGATTTTAATATTTTTTCCTTGAGAAATGTTTCAGTAAAGTAAAAGATGGTTATAGAGGTAAACATTGAATATATAACAAGGCACCCACAGAATAATTACAAATTATATACCATGTACTACTAAATATAACACTTACACAATCTGTGAATATTATTTTAGTTTCTTTTCATGAAACATGAAATTGCCAAAAAACATACAACAGTGAATTTTATGTGTTATTGTTTCCCCGATCTGTGTGTGCTGATCAGTTTTTTTTCATCATATCAATTTTGAGTTACTTAGAAAGAACAAATTTCCAAAAATATTTAATAATGTGGTGTGTTCAGCCAAAATGCTTTTAATATTTTAAGCTTTAAATACGATATTGTTGATTTCACACATTCTAAAATTATAAGAATGTGCTTAACCAAAATGCGATTTGCCGAAATGAACCACTTGTTTTAGCAAATTTATGAAGTGGCAATTAATTTCCGAAATTCAAAGAATTCCTCAAGCCAACCTAAATATTATCAAGCAAAACAACATTGTATTGTAAAAACATCTAGCAAGCTGTAGCATTAGCAATTTATTGGTGCAAATTCCTCAACTCAAAAATACATTTAGTCATTTTCACTCACGACCCCTAATTTGTATATATATAAGCTTATATATACCCACTTCAGTTCATCGCATGGTAGAGTCGATCCATTCCAATTTCTGGCTTAAGAGACATTCTAGAAAGCTATTGAACATTTTCTCTTTTGCTATATTCAACACATAATGAGAATGAAATTTGCTATGAATTTAATACCACCAAGATAAAAAGTTAAATCGAAATTTGATACATATATATATATAATAATATTTGTAATACCTATGCTAATATTATATATGATACAGTGAAATTCAAGTGTGAGCAGTAAATTTCTTACAAATAATTTAGAGGTCTAGTTTTTTATTTTAAGATCATTCAATATTAATTAAATTCTAACGAAACTGGATGCTCAATTGGGATCAGATCAAAGATCAGTATTGTAAAATAATTTGGACAAAATAACATTATGAAAGAGTATGCACTTGTACATGCAAACGATATTATTTGCAAATATTGCAAGGCCTTTTAAAATGAGGTAACCTTAAACCATTCTTTGTTTGCATTTGTAAATTGACAAACGGATTATCAACAAATATAAAACCATATCATGGAAAACAAGCAGAAGTATGGTTTAGTTTCAGCACATATGAAAGGAGTAGTAAGGATCAGAAGCATTTTCATTGCATTCACCAATCAAGGCAAGTGATGCATTAAAACCAATCTCTATATACATAGTTAACATATGAACAATGGCAACCAAAACAAAAAGAGCAGCTGGCAGACATAGAAGATGAGGTAGAATTGGTGATAGTTTCAGAAAGAGTTGCAGATGCAATGGTAAATGAAAATGGAAACGAGATTTCTTTTAATTTAATTTCCTAGCCATTTGAATTTAATAAAGGCAAATTTCCGAATCATTAGCATTGGTGCATAACTTACTTGACTGCAGAGAATCTACTCTTGAGAGATAAATTATAAACTAGTTCCGACATTGACATGCACATATAGTTGACTAAATCAATTTTAACGTACTCTATTTTAGGAAAAATGAGGCTACAAGTATTCGATAATCCCATTGCTCCCAGTCTGAAGCGAATGCCTACAGATGTCCAAGCCCTGGTGTATCAAATTGGTCGAGTGAATGTAAAAAGAGAATGTTTAGTTTTGAAATTTTCAGTGCATTCTCAGGGTTTGAAATTTTGATGAAAGCAATAGATAAAGCTAAAATATATTTATGTGAAATAAACGTTTATTATTCACTCATATCCCTAGACCAAGGCCATTGAAGAAGACTAACCAAATGTTTCCTCGGGTAGGCACCTCTTATACCGTTAGACACTGTTAAATACAGGACTAATAACCCAAATAGCAAGTCATTAATGGACCGACAATGGGCAGATGACCGGCGGAAAATTAATGGGCCAGTGATGTTACCCGACAATGATCCATTGATGGGCCAATAATGATCCATTCATGGAACATTGGTGAGCCAGTAATGGCTCATTTGTGGCAAACAGTAGGTTTTGATGGCAAAACATTATTATTATATATACAACATCAACTTTATATATCTAGGAAGTCCAAACATTGCTGTTTGAACATAAGCAATCCCAACAAAGAGCAGAACGATATCCTTAACGTACTGTCAAGCATTTTTAAGACTAACATCTATTAGGCAATTGAAAGAATGTCTTGTTTATAAATGATAACAATGAACATATAAATCTGCCAAATTTAACAAAAATTTTCAAATTTTGAAATGCTACTTTTCAAGCATCCGTTCAATGATTATTGATTACTAAGGTTGCCACTGATGCCGCCAATAGCCCATCAATGGGCCATTTGTGGCATCAGTTGTCACAAGTGTTACATTTTCCCACCAGCAGATCACTGATGATGTACAATATTATATTATGAGTTATAATTCGTAACTTGGTATAAATTGCTTGAGCTAAGAGCACAGTTGGTAGTGTGTATAACATAATATCTTAATGATTGAACACCTTGCTGCAAATGATTGAATTCATTATACAGCGCTCATAAAAACACGAGCTTTCATACTAGATTTTGTTATCAACTACCAAAGGGTAAGTAATTTAATTTTTTTATAAAATTGATTTTGATCAGGCAAAATTGTAAATCACTATAATTAGTATTTGTTCACTAGATGGCATTTCGATCCAGCAAAGACTTTAATGGGCCATGGCGGGCCATCAATGGTCTAAAGGAAACTGATAAATATTACTTTTTGAAAATTGAAATTAAATTTTAATGCAATGCTAATATTGTATCCAACTAGAAAAGCACTCGGAGAGCGCAGACCTCCGCCACGCAGCTTGTGTCCCCCGGATCAGCACCAAAATTTAATGGATTCTTCCTTGGGCGGAGACGCATTTCTGGTGAAAATTTAAGGTCAATCCATCTATTAATTTCTCCGTAAATTTGCTAACAGACTGACAAACAAACAAACCAACGCTACCAAAAACATAACCTCCTTGGCAGAGGTAATAATATAATCATTTCTTTGTAAAATTGTGGAATTTTAAGATTTTTAATATTTTTTGTTTTGTTGTTTATGGTTAGCAAATGAGTGGCCGTTATTGGCCATTGATCCCATTAATAGACCGACAATGCTTGCATTTAGGAAGTGACTTATTAAAATAGAGAAAATAATGCAAGTGGCTTAATGGAAACATAGTTACTCTAATTTATACAAAGGAAAATTACGTATACTACAGTAAACAAATACAAACACTCACCCGATCAACAATGGAAAATATTAAATATATTCCTTCATTTATAAAAATTAACAACACATTAGCCACAAAAGATTAAGAACATGAGAATTACACGTTTTATCAGCTGTGACATAACGTGTGCTAGATAACAAATAGAAAAGTTTACCCAAATAGCGGTTATCAATCGGGGAAAATAGCTCACTTGGAAATTGTACAAAAATAACTAAATAGGTCTACAATAAAATATTAATATTTTGGAATTTAAATAGTAGTTTCACATTTCACAGGTCACTTTGTTTTGATTATGCCACACTATGATTTGCGGCATGTGATGTGTATTTATCTTGGAAAAGGCTGTAAGCTTGGAAACTAAGCTTCAAATTAAAAAAGCATAGATTATGGACAATATATATTTTAATGTCTTTGATTTGGTATTTGAAAAACAACTTCTTTGCAGTTTCTCCTTATGTATATTGTAAAAGTACTCCATTATGCGGCAGTTACGGAAACAGTTGTTTCAAAATTAGGAGAATTGTAATCATTTTGAAATTTTTTAAATGTTGTTTTAACCGTCCTAGTAACATGAGGATGTCTTTAAGTCAAAATTTACAGTCGTATAAAAGACGTCGTTTTCTGTCCTCCCAATGAAGAAAAACGACATCATTTACTAATCAATAAAATATTATTCATGATTTGACAAACCCTTGCAGATAAAGATTTTGGGAATCGTTATTCAACTATCTCCACACTTTGGGTAAATTCCATGTGCATACTTACAGCAAAGATGAAATAATAATTAAATTTAGCAACGATGGAATCTTTGAGGAGTTAAATTTCATCTCTATTGTAGGTCAACTTGCAAAAGGTTTTGCCTGACATCCGTTTCTGTTAAAAGAATTCTCAGCTTGCTTAAGAAGCTAGTTGCCATAGACAGCCAAAATATTGAAATGCATTTGGCAATTTTCTATAAGTCTGATGATTAATCATTTTGCTGTATTAAATTTAAAAGTAATTAAAAAGTTATATTCTTAAAAGCTTAAGTCATATTTTATATATTATTGATTATATTTTGGTTGCCCATACAATTGAAATATAATGAAACCTTCAATTGTTATCCTAAATAGATGCAAAATATATAAATAATTTAAAAGTTTTATTCAGCCTTACGGCAATATTATTCAGTATTGCATACATGCTTATTTACAATTAAAAGCAATAAGGCACAGACGGTCTATCAACGAAATTCAAACAATCCTGATTCAATGTTCCATGTAGTCTTTTGAAGCATTACTTGTGCACAGCTTGCATAAAGATTCCTGTTTCTAATGATAGTAGTTATATTGCTCTGGCAATCCATGCATTGAATAGCGTCCCAGCAGTTTTCCGTCTTCGCCCTTGTGACATAATTTATTCCTATGATTTGGTTAAAAACGCGGGTTGTTATTTGGCTCCTCAGTCTGGAGAAAAAATTACTGCACAATATTTCTTAAAGGTGACCTCTTTGAAGATTCTCGACTCATACTGAACGAGGTGTTATTGGCTACACTCAGACACCTCTTTAAAAATCGCAACTGAACAATTTCTAGGTGTTGTTCAATAATTGGGAGCATAAAGCTATTATTCAATGGGCTTTGTGTATCACAGACGCAAAATGTCTATCGAAATGCAGATCGGTTGCAGCATAATCCCAAAGGTAAGTAAATCTTTGCATGCATTCTAGAGGATTTCGTTTAGGCGTATTTTTTCGGTTTCTAAAGGATGTCCAACCACTTATAAATTTCATCCATTTTCACTTACTGCTGTCTACTGTCATCTCACTTACTTCACAATATTGAAATAGACTATGCATCACATCCTGAATTTTTGTCAGCTCATTACCATAGATAACAAAATCATTAGCAGAAATCAAAATGTGCACATCTCCATTTCTTTTGAGTTAGATACCAAATCACTCGTTTATAGCATGAACAGTAGGGTGAAGTAAGTCTCGCTATTAATCACCGATAGGTTTGTCTTACTTGCTTATGTATCACAAAACCGCTTAGAGCCTACAGAAAATTCATATCTAAAAAGAGCCAAATGGTCTAGAGAAAGTTTTTAGAAACACCAAATCGCGTTGGCTTCTTTGCAAGTTTCAACTTTTTTTAGAATCTAAGGCCTTAGGAAAAATGCAAAAATAGCATAACAAGTATGATTTCTCCTATAAACAATTGAAATTCTGAATGCTAACTGAGTCGAACGGCATTCCCTTAAACCATGTTGCTCTTCCAGGAGTATGCAGTTCATTTTTGCCCACAGCTGCACTCAACGTTGATATGAACAGTTTGAAGATGTTGAGAAAAAGACAAATACTGAGTATGACTCAACGCTGCTTCTTAAACTTCTGCCTTTGGAGGGGGGATTAAATACGAAGTCACCATTTATACAAGAGAGCAGTTTCTCGTTCCCATAAACAATTTAGATAAGCATAAACACAAGAATTTGAATAAAGAATCTTGGGTAATATCTTAAAAATATCACTTGGACCATCTGGAACAACAGTCTCGCCACGTTTTGCGTTTCGTAATATCCGACTTATTTTCGCTTTCAAAAATTCACAGTGGCCTTCTGATTGTGTGCCATTGAAAAATACTTCATCATTCCATATGGAAAGAAACTCTTCTAGGAGCAGCTACTGATACCAGAGTTGAAAGATTTTTTCGTAGTAAATCCAAAACTATATCCATAATAAAAGAAAATTGGATAAATATTAAGCCAAGTACATATTTAAGTCCATGCATAATTTGCAAACAAAATGTATTTAATATCGATATTCATATTTTGTAGTTTTTTGTTGAAGCACTGCACAAATGGTCATTTTGCACCTGAACTTAAGAAACAATCTTACACTAATATATGTATAATGTTGAACATGAAAACTTACTCATACAATATATTATGCGGAAATATACACAATCTTTATCCGCACATCACTATAAGGTATTGCAAAAAAGATTTGGGAAAATTATTTTTTTACATAAAACTTTAAAGCAAAATAATTCTTGACTGTGTAAAATATAATTTTGATTGGTCAAGTGATTTTTAGTAAGACGATTTATTTCACTTTGTCAATTCAAGGAGTAAGTCTTTTTGCTGTGCTAAATTATATTCATTTAATTTCAACTAAAGTTCAAAATGAAATCGCTAAATTTAATAGATTCCATAATTCGAGGAACATACTATATTTGCGATTTTACTTTATGCTTACCATTAAATTAAAGAGTGCTTTGCTAATATTTTTATTAATAAAATGTGTCAAATATTGTGTGCTTATGATCTGTAGTGCTTCTGAAAATATAATAAAGCATACTAATATTCCCAATGATTTGCCAGTATTCGGATTGAGGAATACTAATAAGGTGACTTTTGGCATTATTCGTGAAGACCAATTTCTACTTGTTCTTTAAATACACCGATTTGGGAACCAACAAACCAGTACATCCTATAACGAGGTGAGCCTAACGTGAACACAAACGTGAAAATATATACGAGCAAAACTAAGCCATAGGAAAAGAATATGCGATTTATTGATTTTCAAAAATTCTAAATTTACCATATGAATTTTTCTACATAGACCCTATTTCCCAAATCAATTTTTATGTTTGCTGAAGAACTGAATAAACATATAAGTAGAAGATTAGGCGCCCCCCATCTAGAACAAACCTAAAATGACCTAGCACCAATTATCAGAATTCTAAATAAATGAAATTAGTTTAAGAAAATTGGAAATATAAATGGAATTTACCAAAAATGCGAAGTATGTCTTTATTCCTTACATGAGTAAAATATTCAAGTATTGAAAAATTTCATGCTCAGTCGCAGTTTGCAGAGACTTGCGTAAATGAATAACTGTACCATCATGCATCATTCAGATCAACTTTATTAATTTTCTTCCCACTTTTTCGACCGATCTTTTCCAATGACTCAGTTCAATCCTTACCCAGGACCAACCCATTCCCTGTTCAACCATATCATAACCATGTCCAACTCTGAACTTCTCAGTAATATTTTAATCGTAATGGTCCGTATTCATCTCATTGAATACCATTCCCCTGATACAATGAGTATTCATTGCAAAATATGCAGATTACAAAGTTGCAATTTAAACAATATGAAACATCGACTAGAGTTAATAACTTACATTTCTTACGTGACAACTTATTGCACAAAAGCACAATATTAGTATTATTGCCAAATCAGAAAATCGCAGTGAAGTGCATATTGATGAAGATTGTTAATTTCGTTTTGATTAGTGTAATATTTTACGTGCTATTTTAAAATTTCTGTCATAAATCTACATTAAGATCAGTGTTTCACAAAATACATTTACATTAAGATAACACATATTTGTCAACTTTTTAGGAGGTTATCTCCACACCCTTATCTTTTTCCAATGAACAAGAAATATTGAGTCAATAAACCTACAAGACCATTTAAGAGCATTGGATGTTTGCTTGTTTCTTATAAGAGTTTGAGACTATCAAGATATATTTATGGACAAGTTAGAGCATCTGGGACTCTAAAGCTTTTAACCATTAACATCATGAAAAGAGTTCTTATCCATAAATGCAATATGTAAATGACTAAAATGAGCAGGATATTGTTTTGTGGGAAATCGATGTAAACAATTCAGACAAAGCTGATGCGTTTTAAGTGTTAGAAGAAATAATAATTGTCGAGGAGTTTCTTAGTCAAATAAAAGTTCAAATAAGTTTGTTTCCGTTGAATCCCATTAAGGACTCGGAGACGTTGTACATTGAGCTCTCAGTTGTTTAAAAATTACTTCTCTTTCTGAGGTCACTGGCTTGGACAAGAGAGTACCCCTACCATATCGAGGTTAATAAAGTCAACTGAACTGTTTGAAATAAAGCATCATCCAAAGAAGATAGCGTAGATATATATATATATATATATATATATATATATATATGTCAAAGCTAAGTTCAACCCTCGAACCTTGTAACTACTAGTTAAAAATTTTATGTTGAGCTACATCTCTGTGATAAATTTTATAAACAATTTTGAAGGATATATTAGTGAATTGAATTAAGAAATAGATAAGTGAAATATCAGGTAACGTTAAATTTTGTGAGAAATTCTTGATCTAGATTTATGAAATAATGAGGTTAGTTTGGTAGTGAGGTATTTTTTACCGCATTTATCGAATTCCAACCTGCTATTGTTTACATGTGTTATTTGTAAATGTTGCCATGCAACATATTTCCGCAATATGGTGAGAACACCACAAATTCTTAAAATTCTCTTCAGAGCAAAATTTATAGGACTTTGTTAGTGTTTGTTACCCATCGTTTGCATTATCAAATTAAACGTATTTATAAAATACAGTGTTTGTTTGAAAACAAAATCAAGCTGTATATTTGTCAAAACAGAACTAGTTATATGAGATTTTGACCTTTATAATAACAAAGATTGTTTCGCATAGATATACAACAGTTATGGCATTACTGTATCGCCAATATAGAATATATCTAAATACGTAAGCAATTGATTACATCAACAATGCCCAAATAGTTGTAAAACAATGCAGGACCTGACATAAATTCATATTCACTACTTATTTCTGCAATGATTAACGCAATACTTTTGATTTTTAGCACAAAGCTCAATGTTGGAATTGTGAGTTCAAATATTTATGCAATTTTTAATCATAAATTTAGTTTTTATCTGAGGCCCCTGTGAAGTGTTACCCTGAAAGCTGTTTCAATAATTATACATTGCATATAATACATTTCAAAAAATGGAATTCATTTTAGCATACTAAAAATTGTTTGCATAAATATAGTCAGTTGATTCAAAAGTATTACCACTCACATTTTCTAAAATCCATTTTCAATCATTGAAATTACGTCAAAATTAGTGATCTAATAGGATTTGTTTACCAATTTACCCTTCTTACATTTCCAAATCTTCTGATAAATTCGAAAATAAAATTTTGAACACATATGACATATATATTTATGGAGATAGTTTTTGGGGTGCCCCTTCAGAGAAGAGCATTGTATGAAAACTAAATTTCTAAATAAAAAATTACATAAGATTTCAATTGACAATCCCAAGTTTGAGCCTATTGCTAAAACATCACGTTATTGTGTTAATAATTGCAAAAATTAATTGTCAAGATGAATGTCTTGACATTTTTGTTCGGTACTGAACCTTATCTGAAAATTGAGGTTACATAATTTTTGGCGGCCTCTGCTTTTGACCATGTGCTGCAAGAGTTTCATCATTTTTTTGGAAGAGTTGACTTCCTGCTGCATTTAGAAATCATCTATCTTTATATTCCAAATATAAAAAAAGATGCATCTCTCTGTAAAATACATAGGTCACATAACTAACTATGAATTTGGAGAAAGACGCTTAAATAGGCAGAGAGATTAAGAATAAGGGACGGATAAATTGTAAATATAAACAATATAAAACAATGAACATTTCCAGCTTTTAGAATATGTGCTTTAGTGTCAAAGAATTTTCAATTTTAAATTATACAATAAAAGCTAATTAATTATTCGAGAAAATTCAAAGAGTAGATACATTTACATTGTGGAAATTGTTATAGGTTTCGACAAGTTCAAATTAAGAAACATCTTTTTTAAAGATCAAACAGTAGATACTTTTACATGTCATAAGATATTCTCATAATAACACAACTAAAACTGACTTTTTTCAGAATATTTAGTGTTCATCAAGCCAAAAAGATCATGATTGTAAATTTATTTTAAGATTTAGATTTTTCTGATCGATATTTTCATTGAAAGAAATATAATTCACTATGACCTACTATAATAGATAGATTGCTGGGATACTGAACACATATCATTTTGATTTTGAGGTCTTTGAATGTAGGTAATTTTCAAATGTTATTGAAGCATACAGATATTTTCGGTCCTTTGATGAAGGCAAAATATCATTGAAAATATGGTTTCAAACTCTAACGCAGTAAACTTCAACAATTTTAAACAAAAATATGAACACTTTCTATATTTTTGATTTACAAATAACAACAATGTTGCTTTCTGGACTGCCACAATTTCTCACCTAGGTAATCCTAGCTATTCCAAGCTATTAGTGCTCCTACCACTGTTTCTGAGTCTTATCGTTCTCCTGTATTTGTTCCCCCCTGTCCATTAGCACTGCTATGTCTTTCAAGATTCCCACACATTTATTCATTTTTTGCCACAAGCATCTGGCAACTTTGCTTCAATGATATTTTTTGTCTGTTTGTCGAAGACCTATAGCATCTTTAGCTTAGCTTTCTGTGTTACTGCCTCAGCTTATGGTTATCCCTGTCCAAAATTTAAGCCCTACTTAAACTCCAGTATACCATACCTTTTATCTTTTTATGCCTGAAACTATCGTCATACAGAGTCAAATTTCAGCCCTGCCATTAGACTATCTACTAATATATTGCTTTTTTGAATAGCCTGCACTAGTAACTTACCTCAGCTCTTCCGCAGGGAGGAATTAGCAGTAATATTAGTGGCGCGGGTCGGATTCCAAGGGTGCTTGGACCAACATTTGATAATGTCCACTTCCGATTATAACCCCGATATTTTTCTAATCTCTTAAATGCCAAGGGTAAAGTACATGTAAAAGATTTAATCATAAAAAATTTACAAATATTGCAAAACAGCACTGATCAAGATCAAACTCCGGTGCTAAGTTTACTTCTCAATAACAGTTTACATGTAAATATTTCAGTTTGAACAAGATAATCTATAAATTAGCTACCTGGCACAAAATAGTATTAATTTTGAATATTTGAATATTTTTCTCGGGAAGTCTTAGATAAATGTTTGAATTTTCGAAATATTTGCTAGGTCAGTTTCAATCACCAAGAAGAAGATTTATTTAATTGAATTCTATGATATCGTAATGATTTCTTCAAAAAATCTTCATAACTCGCAATGTCCAATTTTCTCAAAGTGATAGAAGAGTGCTCCTATTATTTATACATTTTAAGGTTTAACCGGGCTGTGCTCTACAACATTATCATAAAGGAGCTCTTGTTGGTTTAATTACAGAAAAAGAAATTGATGTGGTCGGCTGTTGCTCCCATAGATTTAAGACTGTCTGTTGATCTGAAACTTATGTAAAGTAAAATTTTCAGTGATTTTTAATGAACTTAGAATTTTCACCAATACATGGGAGCACATTCACGATTCGATGTGTAAATATCCCAATATTTATAAATTTTCTAATAAGCTTAGAATAAGTTGTTTGAAAATGTGTTTAAAACAGTTTGTGCTTTGAAAAGTACACACTATTGCTTAAGGTGAGTATTTGGAATTATAGTTTTCTAATAATTAGAGTTTTTTGTATTCAATGTCGAGAGAATAGCCTTTAGTGCCAAATCATTTAAGGAAAGTCTTTTTAGAGTTATCATTTGTTTATAAATAGTTTGTTGAATTATGTTTCATCTATAGTAATGCAAGAATTTACCATAATCATATCATTTTCCTTGCTGAAGAAAATTGAAAAAATGGTGTCAAGTTAGCTCATTTATCACCATATTTGCCTTTTCTCAATTCTATCAAACATTTCTTTCAGGATGAAAAAATAAACGATTTTTGTAAACTATTTATATAAATATATAGCACTAAAAAATTTCATTCAGAGATAAATCTAACTTTAAATATGTGTCATAAAACTGTGCAGAGATAAAAGTTATGGTGATTTAAAGCTGAAATATACAAAATTATATTGAGTATATGCTGAAATCTAGATTTCGAAAATCATCGTAATTTTTTTGTTATATTTGCATTATATAATGAATGTGAAACCATTGTTGTATTGCTAAACTTGTGAACCTGCAAAACAGTTATCAGAATGATTTTGGGAAGTGCAAACCGCGTTGTTTCACAAGGTGTGTCTATCGATACATTCCTGTTCCATTAACGTTTATGTCGTACCCCCTGTGTGAATACATTCCTTAGCCCTTTCTCAGGTGGCCAAATATTCTTTTGTACACTGTAAAACAATTTGAGAGAGATAAAATATTTGCGTGGTCACCTGCCTTGCAGTTGTACTAATACGATGAAAGGAATGGCGGTTCAATCGACGTCATTGCGTGCGGCCATGAACCCAACATGTAGAGCTGGCATGGACCATTGTTATTACACACACAGATCTTAATTGCACTTTTCTGGTTTTAAAGCAAGGTGTGAAATGTATGCCACACCTTGTTGCAATAATGTTTACATAGTTTTGACTTTGGAATGTTGAGATATATCTTCTCCTGCAATTTGTGAACCCATGTTCGTTGTCACCACATGGCAACGCGGTATAGAATGCGTTGCTGAAGTTATACGGTAGTTATTATTGATTCTTCCTCACTGCACAATACTACGCATTAGAACCAGGTGGGATTGTAATTCGATCAAACACTTTTCCACTATTTAACTATAGGCTGTCGCATATACTTGATTTATTGATATATTCTACTCAAGTCTGTTTACATAAGCATATACAATTTAAACAAATCCTACAATTGAACCATACATTTGCGAGATTTTGCAAAAACGAAAGATAAACACTACATAAATTTAAAAATGACAAGTTATTTAAACTATTTATACACTCTGAGTTTTTACATTCAGCATATCATCATTACTGCTATTTATAGAAAAAATAAAATGTTACACACAAAATATAAAATATTTGTAAAAGAGATATGCAAAGTCAAAAATTCCATTTCGACATGTGTTGATTAAGATTGCGTACGGATACGAATGGCACATTTTATGCCATTTATGCAATTTACTGAATCTGCTTATATGAATTTGTAAATATTTTTTTCAATAATGGTGAGAATAAGATGCAGTTCCACAATTCAATTCTGATGTAGTTTTTAATCTCCAAAAACATGCACAATTCAAAAATAGCCCGTAATATTTTCATTTCTTCTAATGCCTCAGTGTATACAAAAAATCAATTTTACAAGGTCTCCTGTGTTTTTATGTATCCAAACACGCTAGGAGCGTGTATGCGCGTTTACTTGCCCATTACCGCAAATATCAACAATGAAAATGTCATTATTCCAAGACAAGCCTAATGCTACAAAATATACACATCAAATAATGATGCACCCTAACCAACAAACAGTTGTAGTTTCCGCGGTATACCGCAAAAAAACTGAAACCGATCCAAGAAAAAAATTTAAAATAGAGTTTATCTGTTTTCAGGGAAAGCAGTAGTTTATAATGTTCTTTTCAAGAGGTGATGCAGTCATTTTGGAACTCACGCTGAAATATTTGCCAAGTTGAAGAGTCATTATATGTTACTTGTGTAATGAAATACTTTAGGAAGAAAAATTTACAAAATATATTTCAATGCGCAATTAGTAATTATTCTCTTAAAAGAGGTTTTGCTAATATTGATAGCAGTTGCCTAATAAATAGAACTGCAGGTTTTGATGCGTTAGAAATAGAAACAGAGCATTAAATATTGCCACATTTGTGTTTATAACCACCATGATTAGAGTTAATTGACAAAAGCAATGAAGAATCATGAAAATTTTAAAAATCTTGGAAGAAGTTGCAGCGACCTTTGAGATTTCGTTAAAAAATTCAATTTCTGGGACATTATTACTAATAAATGGTACCGGTAAATACTCACAAGAAGCATTTTGACTACTTTGCAGAGTAGAATTTTTTTAGTGTATTGCTTACAATTATTACAGAATTACGCTATATTTTTAAAAGACCTACATGTTACATCAAATATTATTGTCGAGAAGATCTCTACCCAAAGTGACCAAACTCTTTAATTGAATGAGAATTCAATATGCCGGACTACGTAACCTCTTCTTGCCGAAATAATTTTTATTTTACCATGATTTAACTGGTATGTAATGGATTTCATTAATAATGTATAAAAAGTTCAATGCCCTTATAAAAAATCCAATCCATAATATTACTCTCGTTCTCGATTAACCGTAATAACACTAGAAATTGTTTAAATCTGTCATGGTTCCATAAAAATTGGTTAAGTGGTTTAGCTCACGAACTAATGAAGATATTTAAAACCTGAAAGCACCACAAAATAGAGAGCTGTCTCCACTATTTTTACTTTAATTTCTTGACCTGTAGCACGGCGCTCTTGTTTGGGACTCATGCAGTTTGTCCTTTGAAGCAAAATATTTCAAGGTAGTTGTTGCTTACTATGGACATAAGACCGCCTCATTATCTTAACATTAGGTATTAAGAGAATTTGAAAATTTTTTGCAAAAATGAGATTTTATTAAAAAATTAGTCTTATTTGCCTGTACTTCAGCACCAATCTTCATCATTGTATGAATGTAGCTAACTCCATAGATATGTCCATGTAAAAGGCTTTAAATATTTCTTATCAAGCTTGGATAAAATTGTTCAAAAATGCGGAAAATATATTTGTTACATAAAAGTAACAATATTAGAAATAGGGTTAAAATATTTAAATTAATGAATTTCGCAATTCGTTCTGTAGATTTCACAGTAGAGTAGGGCCTGAAATACTAAAAAATCTAACGTGGATTTGTGTCTGACAAAGTTAGAAAATTAATTTAACCCAAAGAGCCTCATTGTATACACAAGGATAAACTCGATTTATTCAAACAATTTTTTTCAAGCTTATTAGAAACCCTAGTATAATGATACATCTATGGGTAAGTATGTTTCCCATGCTATGGCGAAAGTTTGCGTAAAATTTTCCGGTGTTTGAAGTACATTAAAAATCAACATTTCTTGCGATTTTTGCAAAATTATTGAATTTTTCCCATATCCAATGTTCCGTTAATAAAGTGGTTTAATGCCCATGGCAGCAACAACTATAGTCTTAACTACTTTATTTTTTGTACATAGTCCACCCAAATCTCGTCCAGGCGCACCGTAGGTAAAGTCAGAAGTAGTCGCACCTTAGGGTTGCCAATGGTTAAAGAATATTTTTGCAAATAACATCAATAACTTCACGCAGTTTTCCGACATGTAGAAAAATAAATTTTCTGAATTACTCCAAGAAAGAATTAGCAGTAGACAAAACAGTTTTGATGTCAAAGTTTGTGCAAGCAGGAAATCAGTCTCTGATTAATAACTACTGCTCGCTGTTCTTCTAACTGAACAAGGCATATTCTAAAAGGTAGCTGTGGCCAAAATAGGCAGTTTTAAGAAATATTTCTTATGTCCACCTATATTTCCATTTAAGAATGACAAAATAAGACAATTTTTTCTCGATGTTGCCAATTATACAATTAATTAAATTTTGTAAACATGTCTTGAACAAATGGGTGTGAAGCCACCCCTGGCGCAACACAAAATTCCACATGCGCGCTTGCTTAGAATATTCAAATATTTTCAGTGCAAGTTTTGGGTATGGAATGCTGTTACATATATATATATATATATATATATATATATATATATATATATATATATATATATATTATATGAAACAAGGTTTTTGTTACAGAAATTCTGTGAGGTGGAAGGGATTCATTTGACCGTTGCAACATCGAATCTAAGCCTTATTTTTGCGCCTCACGTCTAGTTTTTTTTTGTAAAATTGATTTTTTGCAAAAAAACACTATTCCCGCTTATTAGTAGTACGCATCTTTTGCTGGTGCTTCTGAATATTTTAAATTCCAAGCTTCAGTAAAAAATTCATAAAAACATATTGAGAGGATATACATATCGCAAACTAACTTGATAATAGTTTAATTAACTAATAGTAAGTTATCTGAAAGCTTGATTACTACGCCCGATATCTTCATATAACTATGTTATCAAAATAACTCAATTACGTGAACATTACAAAATTAAATAAATTTTCTCTAACTTCATAATGCAAGACAGAGTCAGACAATCGAAATTTTGTCTTGTAATGCTATGAATTGTATTTCCAGCATGTTTTGAAAATTACAAGATGATATG
>CABFPE010000333.1:265154-292000 GCA_900660155.1 Hofstenia miamia | reverse complement strand
TATATATACTTACAGTAGGCTGTGTAATTGAAATAGCATAATCTGCTCCAATTTCCCCACTCAGTGTAATGATAGCATCCATGCTCTACTATGTTTACAAGTTGAGGAGAATCAAGGGTTTCATTGGATACCAACTCAAATCTTGTAAAATTTCCTTCTGTAACTATTTTTTTGCTAAAACGTTTCACTTAATATGTAAAGAAGGTTAAGTAAGATTATATATTAAATTCATACACAAATTGAACTGTTTTATGTTTAATATTTAAATAGTTATTTTGAATTGCAACAATTTGTTCAATAGACAGTTCTCTCCCGATTGGTAGGTGTGCTGGTGAAAAGCACATGAAACTTCATTGATTACCGCCGATTTTTGTTGTTATAGTTCTAAATGATTCTAAAATATAGAATTCACTAACGATGCTCTATATCAAATACTAAAATGACTTTAATGCTTGGGCATCACTTACATATTGCAGTATGAGTAATTGTTACAGAATTCACATAAAATTTGATAAATCCAAAAAATTTTAATCATAATTATGAAGGCATCCATTTTTGCACTGCTGTTAAGGGAATCACAATTAATTAATTAAGTTCACATGAAAAACCACACTAAAATTTGCTAAGAATGCTAACTCGAGGTTCAAGTAAGTTTGTCAATGATATTTCGTACAATCAGCTACCCATCATGTGTCCAATGTTAAATATGCAAACTGGAAATAAGCAATGCTGGAAAGAGTATACAATGCTACTGCCTGGAGGCTGCTGAGCTGAGGAAGCACCGCGAGAATGACGACAAGTGTGAAGAGCTTGGTTGGGAGTGTCTCCCCCTCGCAGTGACACCCTACGGCTCATGGGGCCTGCAAGCAACGAAGACCATCAGGAAGATCGCCAGTAGGCTCGCCATCCAGAACAAGCAGTCAACGGAAGCTGCACAGAAGGAGATTATGACTCGGTTGGGTATGGTGCTGGCGCGTTGCACAGTGCGTGCAATCACCGCTAGGTCTTCTTTGGACTGAACAACCAAAGCACTGCATCAATTCTGAAAGCGCAGAAGTACCTTATGACTCACGAAGAAGATTATTCAAAATTTTTAGATTTAACTGCGGATTGTTTCAATTTGATTGGCATTTTAAGAAGTGATTAAAACTACAAACACCCACGGACTATTGATTTACTAATCGGATTGTAAACGTTTAATTCAGAATAAATATATATATAAGCAAACATCCATTTTTCGAACTTTTCCTTTCGTTTGTGGCCAAAAAAATTTCGAAGGGTTGGAGGGCGCTTTGATTTTTGCAAAATTTGGTTGATTATTTTTTTAAAAATTGTACAAATCGATATACATCAGGCAAAAATATGCAATTTTTTATGAAGTTATTTACAATAATTTTAAATTCAAGGAAGATGCAAAAAATGTGAAAAAATAGCGCCTATCTTGTGAAAACCGTGCTAATTGCGAATCATGGTTGCACACAAGGAACAAATATCCGTGAAATGTCCAAGTTTTTATTCAGAAATTCGAAAAAAACTTTCTGCAATTTCATTTGGTTTTAAAGCTTTTCAACACAAACTGCGCTCGTTATTATAAATCATACTGGAGTCCACTCATTTACCAAGAAGTTTATATGTGACTTTAGACTAAAGGCGCAGTCTTGATCAAAAACAATGGATTGCGTTGTTGCTCCATCTTGCTTGGTAAACATTTGGAATTCTGTATTGAAAAAACATGTTATTTCTGACAAGTGAACAGTTTTAATGAGAACTAACAAAAAATCATAACAATGTCCAATTGTAGATGGTTCATGCAAAAAGAATGACTTGACATTTGATTTTATATAGCAAGACCTAGTAAATGAATTCTATACGGTACAAACAGTAAAAAAGTAGAACTACAGTTTTTAAGGAAGTGACTGTGAGCTCTGCATTTCATAATATTGTCTGCACTATCCTTTAATATGAAGTACCGCTAGTCTGTTTGTACGAAAGACAAATCCAATATGTTAAAGTTATTTGCAATTATTTACACTGAAAATAATAAAACGTCAAAGCACCATTCTGTTGTTAGAAATATATAATTTAGGGCGTTCAAGGATCAATGAAAAACTATTAATATAATAAAGGAGAAATTTTTTTATCTATATAAAGATATTTTTAGATTATGAGTTGAAGCGGGAAAATTATGCAAGTTACATTGTTTCAATCTACACAGTGAACAATAGCATCTCTAAATCTGTTCTTCCCAACATGGTTGGACATCTAAAAAATAACAAAAGCATGTGAATCACAAGTCAATTGCGTTAAGGAAGCCAATGGAGCTATATTGTTCTTCAACGGAATTTCGCTTATTAAATTCAAGTGTTGAACTTAGTAAAAAAAGGATTAACAAAAAGTTTGAACATTTTTTAATGATATCTAAAGACGCAACTTAATACATACATTTTCTTTTCCAAAAAGTAGTGAATCTTTTTCAAAATCAAAAAAAGTTTAAATGTGGACCTCCTATATATATATATATATATAAAGACATTTATAAAGTAAATATTGAATACATATGAATTTTACAGGCCAACTATCGACCTGTATTTGTTGTTGACCACTACCGGTCCTGGCACCGAAATTTTTCGCCGGTTTCAAATCTGGTCCATGCTCATTTTTGAAATATATATTTAAGCAAACCTGCTAATTTCAATGCAATCGGTAGAATTTCCTCCATTCGTTACTTCCAGATATTTGCAAACAGGCTCTTCTGAAAACTGCATTCCATAGTAAGTGGAATTGGTTTGAGATGTAACGAATTTCTGTGGACTGGTATGTTTATCACAATCAAACAATTCGCATTTTTCAAAAATTTTGCTAAATGCAATTGAAAAGCAGCCCGTCGCTCTCATGCAAGTTAACATGCATTGATGCAGCGCAATCCCTTCAATATGCTCCAAATTGCAAGATGTCATTGTAAACCTATTGTGTTTATCATTGAAGACCATTGTCCGACTTTTGAAGCGGATTTCACAGAGAATAACTTGGACGTTAACTAAGTGAATTGCCAATATCAAACGCATTTATCTAAATCTTAAAGTTTACGTAGGCTTTATATGAAGAAACTGTTAAGCAACTATCAGAAATTTATATTTATTTTTCAAAAATGTGTTTATATTTGAAATCATATATTTGATATATTAACCTCCTCAAGAACAACTTAATATGCTATACTATAATTAAAAGGAGTATTTTTTCTTCGATATTTTCACAATCAACATAAATTATAATTTATGTTGTTTATGTGCTTAGTATTGTATTATTATAATGTTATACAACAACATTATATTTTATTAAATATAATGAAATATCTTCAGTAATTGATTTTGAAAAACGTTCAAGCCATATAAAATATTTTTCAAATCAAAATATGAACATGTCTGATCTTTGAATTGTTGTATGAAACATTTTGCAATTTTTTTAATTATATTTAATAATTATTTATGCGAAATTTTTTATTTACATTTTTATAAATTGTGAGTTCACTCCCACTTTCTCCATGTATCATAAAGTTATACATGGGTCAAATGCGATACTTTATATGGCACTGAGACACGCAAAATTCACAAATTATATTGATTTAAAACCATTTACATAAATATTATAAAAAGAATATCCATTTGGATTGTTGACTAACAAATAAATGCTTATATAATTTGACACAATCGCCGTTAAGCCCAGAGTGCATAAAACTTACAAAAAGGCAATCGAGTCGATGTTCAAATGTAGTTGTCAGATTAATTCTGAAGTTTGGAAATCTAACCAATGATATTCAAAAGATGTGAAATATATTTGAATTATGCAAAAACAGCTCTTAAATGCAATTAAATTTCAAAAACAACATAAAATATGTAGTTTAAAACGATGTGAAGTAAATGAGATTTGCCAAATCTTTGATTGCATGAATAAATTTATTTTAAAATAGGTTGAAAACAAATTGCAAAAATTGTTAGTGTTTGATGAAAATTTACATTGATGGAATAATATTTCACAAAGCAGATCATTTTAATTCAGAAACATTAATTCCTAATCTACCCAAAATAGTATATTTATGTAAATTTTGGCAAAATAACTTGAATTTTCTTGATTTTTAAATATTATGTAATTTTCAATATTGTGTTCGTTTGAAAAAAAAGGAATATCTTCAAATTTACTGTTTAATGTGCTATAGCCTTAAGCAGTAATAGTAATTAAGAGCGTACGCAGGACGGGGAGACATCATCATCATTACCCAATATTTTTGAAAATATTGAGAAAATAGACCCTAAAAATGCAATTTACGATCCTAGATTTTAAATGTTGCAATTTTTTACGAAAATGTTTTTGATTTATCCAGTCAAAATCAAATTTGGAAACCTGACGGGGGGACATTCCACCATGTGTTCCCTGCGTAGGCCACTGAAAGTTATATTAATTTGCGAATGTACACTTGTGAGTTTCATGAAAAATTTTTTGTAATTTTGTAAATATATCAAAGATATAGTATTATCGAATGATGTTGGTTCATTGGAATTCTGGTATTTGAAAACAAGATTTTTGTATTAATAAATTCACAACCTACAGTGTTTCAATGCTGCATTTACATCGCAAACCTGCAAAAATCACTGATATCAATATGCAAGTTACTCATTTCAACCGAATAACATTACTTCTTATCAAGTAAGTATAAAGAATTTATATATATATAATATATATATTATATATATATATATATCAGTACCTACTAAAACACACGGCTCTGCAACCTGCCGACAACAAGAAAAATAGTAAATTTTAGGGATAATTGAAATATTGTTTTCTAGAGATGCTCTTGATACTATATATGATTTTACGCAATTAAATGTTCTAAATGTGAACAAAACTAGGGAAAGCATTTATTTTGCAGAAAGTTTTCACCTTTTAAATTTTTTGAGGAAATCTTTTCTGATGCAAGTCACGCTTCATTTTTTAAAAGTTGTTGAAAAAAATCTTTACTGAACACAACAATATCATATTTTTATCTGACTTCAGTGGGGCACACAAAACAAAGATTTATCCATATTGATGAAATTTGTTAATGCAGTAACTACTGTAGTACACAAGTTTATTTCTTCATTTATCTTTGATAAAAATACAGTACTATTATGATAAAATATTGAAAATATTTGTCCAACTGATTTGAGGGAACAACCAAGCCACACGCATTCTGATGATTGACCTCAATAAAAACACATCCAAATGTTTGAATACGTTTTGCAATGTATCCAGCAATGTGTACCACCACTTCCATCATCTCACTACTGAGTTCATCTTCACTAATTACTATTACTTCTGTGATATTGTCAACTGTAAAAGAAGATTCTGATAAATTTTCATCGAAACAGTGGATAAATTTATAAAGGGAATATCGATCTAACACTTGCATGATTTGAATGACTTTTTCGGAACAATCAACATCATATAAGGATATCAAAAATCGACCTCCAAACAAACGGTGATACTGACCAAATCTGCGTTCCAACACATCAGTTTGAATCTAGAAGTAATATGAACTCCATGTTTGTTGATTACATTTTTCCGATAGAGTGGCAATATTTGCAGTTAAGGTTTGACATGAAAATCCTAATTTATTACTGTTCAACCACACCTTAGTCCATGTTGCAAACTTTCTTAAAAACACGATTTTCCCATCATCATTGCGCGAATACAGTTGGCAAAGAAATTTGGATGAGTTGGAGATTTTGCGTATAAAATGTTATACCAAACAGAAATGAGGGTAATAAACTGACTAGTAGATAATGCCACATTGCCATTGGGAAAAAAACTTTTAAGGCAACTGCATTTTTAATATCAAAAATAGCAGCTGAATGTGAAATGGACTGTTTATTGTTTTCAAGATGTAAAGCTTTAAAAGACAATTTTGGTGCTTTTAAAGCAAAGCATTTTCTTCTTTGTTAAAAGCGGAATGAAGTTTTTACCGTGACACCACACTGTTTTCATGCAATTCAACATCCCATACATCCATTTTAATTGAGCCCATTGGAGCGTAGAAACTACCAACTTTTAACCAATTGTTCCTCATGTTTTTTAACAAATGAACAGAATTGAATATTACATGAATATCAAGTTCAGGTGTTTGCCGGGTGACTAAAGATTCGTCGATAGTTGCTGTACATTTATTTGAAACAATTAGCAAATATTAAAAAGTTCAGTGTATTAGTTCAAAAATCGAAAATGGAAAATATATCGACGATCCTTATTACATCAGCTTCTCTAATATTTCTCCCATCAGTGATTATTCCATAAGAGTTATGTAACATATTAAAGATTGATAATTTGTAGAGTGGTTATAAGTAGTTACTGAAGAGACAAAAAGTCCAATTTAACGAGTTCAGGGCAAATTTCAAAAATATCATCAAATAAAACTTTTGTTGATATTCGAGTAATAGGAACAGCCCGAATTACTACTGAAAGATGAGTTTTATTGGAATTTATCATGAAATAGACAATACTTTTTTATAGTTCCCATCTTCATTTGTCCGACAAATGATTTGCCATCATAACCAACTTCTTCTTGAAGATACATTTCGTCTATATACAAACAAACATTGCTTGTTATAATCCCTTCTAATTTCAATAGAAACAAAACTTCATAGCCTGTGTATTCAATATTGCATGCAGCACATTTGTTGCTGTCATATTGCTGAATTCCTGACGTACAAGCGTGCTCAGTTCCTTCTCTCGAATGTTATTTGAACTGGAAGATGAGTATCACAAAACAATGAGGCCATTGGTATTTTCATATTTTTTTAACTCTTATATAAAAATACCTCACAGCAGTATGCCTCATTTAAAAGAAGGCCATTGTGTAAATTACAGTTTTTAATGATATTTTTATTCATTTATGTCAAAAATATTTTACATATATATGTCAAAATTTTATTTCTAAATTTTAAAAAATATTGAAATAAACCATAATATTTATAGTTCTCAATCTGCAGCTGAATATTCCATAGGATTTAAACGAAACGAATCATTGAAATACTTTTTAATATTATTAAAGACATTTGTACAAGCAATAAAGATAACACATTGCAATTCTTAAGATAATATGTACAGTACAAATACACAAGTTAAAAATTTGGCCAAAATTAAATAAAAATATTTGTTGCAAGTTATGCTGAAGGGGCATTCAACACAGCATGAAATTGTATTCCTACAAACTATACTGCGTTGATGTGCTACTATCCTAGCCTCACATACTCCTTAAAAAGTTGATGAACATATTTATGAAAGTATTAAATTAGGTGTAGTAGCGATTAATTTATTTTTAATAGTTAACCTTTAATTTAAGGCAGCATTGTTAGGAACAGCTAGAGTCCTGAGGAAAGCTCTCAGACTCCCTGGGAACTGGTGAGTTCCCTGAGCCGAGAGGGATACCAGCGTGAAGCTGTGAGAAGCAACAATAATAATAATAATAATAATAATAATAATAATAATAATAATAATGTGGGCAGGTAGCCCAGTTGGTAGAGACACAGATTGGTAAGCTGAGGTTAAGCAACTGTGATCGTGGTTAGCAAATTGGATGACTTAGCTCACAGGGTAGGAAGCACTCTAAAGCCTTGGTTGGCAACTTCCTAGGACAAGGGCAGTCCAAAATGAAAAGCTCATGGGGCAGGAAGGTCTAAAGCCTTGGTTGGCAACTTCCTAGGAGAATGTGAGTCCAAAATCAAACACAAAAATTACAACACTGATGAGAAGTCATGAGAAAGCAAAGGCCCTCAGTCCCCGGCGGGCCTTCAATGGTCAGAGGGTGCTAAGAATCTCCGAAGAATCTCCGGACAACAGGCGGGAGTGTGTACGCGAGAATTGGCAGTATAGGGTCAACACAGACCAATTGACAACGGCACAAATGGACAGATGAGCAGAACAGGACAGTATTGGAGTGTTACAAGAAGAATCAGGCCAGATGAGAGGGGTTTCAGGAAGAGAATGTTGTAAGAATGGAGGAAGGCAGGAACGGGATTCAAAGTTACAGAGCAGAGTTATACTTGGATGAAAGTAGGGAGGGGGGAAGCGAGTTGAAGAGGCTAAACAAAGTGAAGATGACGTGATAGACGTTGTGACCAAAGTGGAGTACGCAAAAACTGCAGCAGCAATAAAGAAAAGATGAAGGAAGAAATAGGTGAGAGATAGGTTGCCAGTTACAATAGGAGTTAAGAAAAGCAAGATAAGAGAGGCAGAAAGCCAGCATGGGAGAGAAGAATTGAGAATAAAGTGGCAAGGATTAGGCAGCAAATAGGAAAGATCATGACAAATAAGACAGTACAGGACAAGTGCAGGGCAGTACAGGACAAGTGCAGGGTAGGTAAGAGCGAGACTATAAAAACTGCAAGAGAAGAGCTTAAGCAGAGATTAGTTGCAGAAACTGAGAAAATATAGGTTTGAGACCCAAGAAGGAAAATTCTATAAAGAACTAGAGAAGGTGAGGACACAGTAATGTTCTGGGAGAATATATGGGGAAGTGCAGAACCAGAGATAGACAGTGAGCAGATGCAATCACAACTGCAAGGCTGAGGGAGGCTCTAAAGAAGATGAAGAACTGGAAGGCGCCAGGCAGAGATGAGGTACATGGGTATTGGCTGAAGAAGTTCACAAGTGTTCATGAGAGACTAGCAGTAGCATTGGAGGAGTGTGTAGTGAGTGGGTGCCCAGAGGGAGATGGGAAAGTGGCAGACTGAGATAGACGGGCACAGGTTGAGGTTTAGGTGAGGCATATTCCAAGGAGACTGCTTAGCACCACTACTGTTTTTGGTTAGCTTAATTACTATGACAGAAAAGTTTAAGGAGATAGGCATAGAGTATAAGATGGAGAAGAATGGTACATGGACGACCTGAAGATTTATGCTAGGGCACAGGTTGAGGTTTAGGTGAGGCATATTCCAAGGAGACTGCTTAGCACCACTACTGTTTTTGGTTAGCTTAATTACTATGACAGAAAAGTTTAAGGAGATAGGCATAGAGTATAAGATGGAGAAGAATGGTACATGGACGACCTGAAGATTTATGCTAGTTCAAGGAAGATGTTGCAGAACCAAGTGGAGATATTTGAGAAGGTAACAGAGGTTCACGGTTGGAGTTTGGATTAGGAAAGTGTGCAGCAGTGACAATGACTAGAGGCAAGTGTGTAGATGGGGATGGTTTCAGGACGAGCAGTGGGGGATAAGATTAAGGAAGTCAAGGATGAGTACAAGTACTTAAGTAATAGTGAAGGACAGACCAGATCATGAGGAAATGAGGAAAAAATACTGAGAAGCACAACCTATAGGGTACCTACTGGATGTCACTAAGGAGTTAAGGAAGATAGGAACTGAGAGTGAAGGAAAGTAGATATACCAGAGTAGGATGGAATCAGAGAGACAAACAAGGTATAGGCAGAAGGCAATGCATGGAGAATACTCGAGGAACACAGAAAAATGTGACAGAGAAGAAAGCAACAAGTGGTTAAAGAAGGCAGAAGCACTGATAATGGCAGCACAGGAGCAAGCAATAAGAATAAACTGGGTGAAGAAGCATATAGACAGAAGAGTAGAAGTAAGTGATAAGTGTNGTGTTAGAAGCAGGAGACAAGTGGTATGGGCACAAGTCACAGGGCGTCATAGAAAATGAGAAGATTAAGATACTGTGGGACTTCAACATCCTGGTAGTAGTAGGCGCACTAGGAGCAGTGGGTAAGAAGCATAAGAGATACTTGGAGGAGTTGGGAGTACCAAAGTGGGGAGGAGTTCCCCGAGCTGAGAGGAATACCAGCATGAAGCTGTGAGAAGTAAGAATAATAATATTTATTTTCAAAATCTCATAAAGTGATAAGCACTTATTAAGATTTTAAAAATAGTTTTTCTCTGGTTCAATGACTAAGTTCGGTTGTTGGGATTGATTGAGTTCTTTGGTAATTTAAATATTGGATTTTTCTTGGTTTCAAATACATTTTTACATTTCTTTTAAAGTCTTTAATTAATTTTTCTTCTTTAAATTGAGGTGGTAATTCATTCCATAAGTCAATACAAAAATTAGTAAATGAGTACTTCATCATATTTTTCTTAAATTTATGTTTTCTATAAGAATTTGTTCTTAAATGTATTTTAGTTGGAATTTAGTTTATTGCCTTCAATTTGAAAATTACTTCTGGAGATCTTAGCTTTGTAGATATTCTAATGAAAGTACGTAGTTATCTTCTTTGATTGTAGCTTGATTTGTTTTTCACAGATTGTATTATACTCCAATAAAATTTTTCTAGTTTGATTTTCATTCTTTTATTGAGAGTTGCTAATAAACAGCGTGAATATAACTAATAAGGCAATATATATGATCATATTAAAGTAATTTTCCAATTTATAGCTATGAATTTTTGAAATTTTAGTTAGTGTTTTGATTGCTTGTATCATTTTCTGCATTATTTTGTTGACTTCAATTTCAAATGTTAACTTATTAAAGATTATTCCTAAGTATTTAATTTTTGTCTCTTCTTGTATAATATTATTGTTTATTTTTAACATTAATTTTTTAGTCTTGTAAGAAATATTTAATTCCATAAATCTAGTCTTTTCAACACATTATTTTATTTTATTTTTTTCAAATTATAACATTTCAGTTTGTATTGCGCTTAATAAATCACAATGGTTGGTTGAATACAGCAGGGTGTCATCAGCACATTGAACACATTTTATGTTTTCATTAAAATTGATGTCATTAACATAAAGATTGAAAATTAATGGCCCTTAAACTGAGCCTTGAGGTATTCCTTTAATAATTATTAGTTTATTAGTGATTTCATTGTTTACTTTTACATATTATTGTCAATTAGTTTAATATGAGGTTACTAACTTAGTTGCATATTCATTAAAATTGCATACATGTTTTAATTTTTTAATTTTTATTTCATGATCAAGTGAATTAAATGCTTTAGATAGATCTAATGATAAGACGTAAATACTATCTCCTTTATCTATGTGATTTCTCCAATCGTCTAAAACAAAAATTAATAAATTACTCATAGACATATTCTTTCTAAATCCAAATTGTAAAGATCGTTTTATTTGATATTTTTCGAAATATTCATTAATTTGGTTATATAAAATTCTTTCGAATATTTTACTTATAATTGATAGAACTGAGATTGGTCTGTAATTAGTAGCTTCATCAATGTCACCTTTTTTGTATATAGGTATTATTTATGTAATTTTAAATTCCTCTGGAAAACAAGTTCCTTAGTACATTGATTTAATATGTCGCATAACGATCTACGTATTATCTTCATTGCTCCGTTAATGAGCCATGCTGGTGCTTTGCTTGGTCCTTGAGATTTTTTAACTTTTAGATGTATTGATGTTTTCTTAAATTGATATGGTGTTGCAAAAGTAAAATAAATTTTTTTCTAGTCACTTAAATTCATTTGAATTGTCATTTCTTCTTGATTGTGAATTTTTCTTTGTTCACAATCATTAAATTCTCCTAATTTTATAAATTATTCATTTAATATAGTTGCAATTAATTTTCTGTTTTTAATAATTTCATCATTTTCGTTTCTTATAGTTGGAACTTCCAAAAAATTTTTTGTTGTGCAAAAACTAGAAATTAATTTCCATTTTTGTGAATTATTTTTGTTTTCAAAAAACTGTTTCAAAAAAATATTTTAGAAGCTTTTTTAATTTCACGTATCAATGTAAATAGAAAGTCCTTATATGATTCCTTATTGTTGCAATAACTGATATTTATTAATGAAATTTTATTATTAATGTATAATTGTATCCATAAACTTTCAAATTTAGATCTTTTATTGACTATATCCTTTATATGTTTAGGTTTGGAATGTCTAGGAACTGATAATAATGCTCCACCTCCTCTTGACTTCTTGGATAATGTGTTGTTTCTATTCTTAGTAAAAAATATTATATCTTTGTTACAGTTTGGTAATTTATCTTCCCTTGTTAACCAGGTTTCAGTTATTCCAATTATTGAATTTAAATCAATATAATCAGAAAATTTATCAAATTTGTTGAAAATACTTTGAAAATTAATATTCACAAATTTTAATTTGTTTTTGTTGGTACATAAAAATACATAAAAATGAATGAAGAAGATATTAGATTGAATTTGATTGATACCTTCTCGAGTAAAGAAGAACTTGCAAAGTTCAGAGTTTTGGCTTACCCACAAATGGATGGTTTTCTAGTGGTATTTGCTACCAATGACTTTTAGTTATTAAAAGATGTAACAAATTTTGTAAGTTCTTAAATTTATAAAACAATTTAATAAATTCGAATTGCTTTTGTGAAAAGCAACAGGAATTTAAAAATTACAAAACGCCTTTGGAATAATTTTAGCAAATTCTGATAATTTTTAAATTTAAATGAATATTTTGCTCTGGAAGCACTCAAATTTTTTCAAATTAAATTTATTCCTTTTTAAATTGGATCAATTTTTGCTTTTAAACTCGAATTAATTATGATAAATAAAAAATATTAATTTAACCTGGAAATAATATTGCAAACCTGTAAAAAAATTGTCGATTAAAATATTACTTAAGAAATGTGTAAAAATTTAGTTGGTATTGATACTTGATTATGCTAATCTGCGTGTTACATCCATCGATTTCTTGGTTTAAGGATAATTCCATAATTATATTTAGCACTTAATACTCTTAAAAATACTATATGTAAGAAAATTCATTAAAATTTAGTTAATTAAACTATTTTCAAAAGTAGTACTTAGGTTTTTCGAGGTCATTTTTAAACGATTTTGGCCTATTTCTTAAGCAAATTATTTAGAACAAATACATTTTGAAGCTAAGGGTGATCTTTTGAAAGGTTTCAACAAAAAATGTATTCCGTTTTCTTAGAAGACTTATTGACTTGATAAATATGTTGCCGTCTTAATCAACTGCAGATTAAATGTAAAAACCGTTTGTAGTTTAGTTCGAATATAAAGAGCAGTAAGGAGCAACCTAGATTTTATTTTACTAAGGTTAAAACTAAGTCATAATTGTTAGAAGAAAAACTAATTAAATAATTTTTTTGTCAAGAAGAATGTGAGTTAATTAATAAAATACTTTGTCTACTTAAGTAATTATAATGGTGTAAGTACTCCCGTTAATACCAATCAAATTCAACCTGTGACCCCATCTTCCTTTTTCAGTTTCGTGAAAAAGTTTAAAATTATCAAATCTATTCAATATTTAAAGAAACATCTAGCTGAACCACTTCGTTACATCATAAATGCATATATTAAGTACTCGCCTCTTCTCGTCAAATTAAAATTTTCAAATATTACTCCATTATTTAAAAAAATTACGCGAAAGATTGAACTATAGGTCTATTTCTATTATTGTCAATTAGTAAGATTTTTGAATAACTACTTAATAGTCAAATTAATGAACATTTATGTAAAAATTACCTGTATCTCAAAATCAATATGGTTATATTATGCATAATCCACTAAAGATGCTTTGTTAACAACTACCGAAAATTGGAGAAATAGCAAAAATATTGATGAGTATTTAGCAGTTGCATGCCTAGATTTATCAAAAGATTTTAGCTCTATCGACCACCACATTTTGATTAAAAAATAAAATCTCTGGGCTTCGCAGACAAAAGTGCAAACTTAATAAGCAGCTAGCTCCATAATCGTAAGCAAACAATTAAGCTAAATGGAATTCTCTCTGACTGAATTATTATTAAAAAAGCCAAAATTTTGGGACTTTTGCTATTTAATATGTTTGTAAATTATTTGAGCAATCATACCACATGTAATATCATACAATATGCTGATGATACTATGCTATTCAGTTCACATAAATCTCCTGAAACTGCAATCAAAGTTCTCGAAGAAAATTGCAATTTTCTTGCACAGTGTTTTGCTTCATTAAAGCTCAATTTTGTTTGATTAGACCTAAATCTAAAGATAATTCCACAAATGTTTTTCACTATAAATTGATATTTAATGACACATACATTCAATATTTGGTATAATTTATAATTAGGTTCCTAGCTTCCAACCACAGCAAAAATTCAGCTAATTCACAAATTCATACTAAAAAGTCAGTTTACTTATGGAAACATACTGTATACAGAGATAAATCAACAACTCGTGAATAAATTTTGTGTTTGAATAAAATGGGCTATAAACGTAGCAGTCATTTATATAACTACAGAATTCAAAAAGTTAGAAAACCCTTTACTAAATCCACAGTGTGTTATTTATAGATAAGTACTAACTACTTTCTTTAAAATAATTGACAACATTGTTCCATGCCACAAATCCAATTGTCCATCTTCCAAAATATTGCAAAGACGTAATTATAGAACACTAAAAATGCAGCTTCTTAAATATAAAAAGAAAATATTGAAATATTTATTTTTCAACACATCAATAAATATATGGAATAACTATATAAAATAAAGTTATAAATTAAGAGAATAAAAACAAAATTAATAAACATTTCAAAAGTTATGCAAAAGAAAAGCTTGAATATAAATAGCGAAGTTTTGAATTCTATAATATTAACTATTCAATACATCGCCTTCCATAATTCAAGCTTCTAACACTAATTGCGCATGTAAATATTCATTTTGTATTGTTTCTTTCATTTATATTGTTAATTTTTGATGCGATTTGGAGTTGTAAACGGTATTTTATATTTTAAAAAACAACTCTAAATATTTTCATTCCTTCCTTCTTCTTATGTTGTTCATAATATATGCATTAATCCAATATTTCATAAATATTATATCCACTGAAATTGTATTTTCAAAATTTGGGAACTGTACAATTAAATATACGTTCACTTACTCCAAGCGTAATGTACATGTAACCTTTATAGAATAACCATATCAGTGTACTATTTTGGATATCCCATCATATTATCTTGTAATTTTTACTTATGAAGATTGCAGAATGACCATATTAAAATTAATGTTACAAGAGCTAAATTTGACATTGAATTGGCTATATATATATGCATAGCTTTACTCTTCTGAATGTGGATATAACTTTTCTACAAAAGGCACATATATTGCAGAAAAATAGAGATCTCAGTGTAAATACATGTCCTCTATTATTCCAGAAATTGATAAGCATGCTCCATATGTTGAAATAATATTAATAGACACTAATGTAGATCTTCAAAACACTTAAAACACTTAGGAAATCATTACCGATTCACTGGCAAGACGATTTCAGAGGATGCGAATTTCGAAAATTACTTTGAGTTGAGTGTCCTTCGCTCAAATGGTAAGTCATTAACATATAATATTTTCAAAAATTCATTGCGAAATTTGAAATTCTCCTAAAATTACAAAAGTAATTGGCTATATTAGAAACTGTAAACTCTCAAAATTTCTTAATATAATATTTTTGCCAAATGTTTTTTACAAGTAGATCTCAACATATAAATCTCTGAGTATGCTGATGTCCAGAAAATATATATTCATTAAAAAAGGAAGAATTCACAAACTTAGTCAGTGTTGAAATAACAAAAATTCCAATCATAATATAGATTTTGGGTAATCTTAAGCATTGGAAGTTATTGTATCGAGTAACGTTTTTGATAAAGTGAACAAACTTGGATTTCGACGAGTTCAGAGATTGCAAAACGTGTACATCTTATATGTAAAATATCGTTTAAAGTATTAATTCAATAGTATATATATATATATATATATATATATATATATATATATATATATATATGCAAACATGGATCAAGAGGAATTGTGATGATCCGTCTTTCATCTACCTACGAGGTTAAATATGGTCCTAAAGAATAGAGGAGGTGCTATTGAACATTTGCAATGACCTTTTCATAAACCCTAGGTTATCTGGTTTACAGTTATAAACAGTATTTGTATCAATATATATTTTATTTGATTTAAAATGTTATATTTGCATGCGATATTACAGAATAAAATTGACGCAAAAACACGAAAAAACTGTTAAGAAAAACTTACCTTGTAGCCGCAAATGATATAAGTTAGTCTGATAATTATTTCGAAAATAAATATAAAGTCATTCGGGAAAACTTAACGTGTAAACGGAACTTAATTATTAAATTTACTTTCCTTGTCATTGGGGATGGCAAACAATGATTATTTTATTATTAGATCGCGAAAGGGCTATTTTTCACGTTTCGCGAGAAGTCCACGTGTTTAAACAGAAAATGAATTAATAGAAATGAAGCAATTATAAATGTATTTACAAAGCAAAAATTATAACAAACACATACAACATGCTTATTAAGAATTATATAAAAAAACGATCTCTGTACAGGTCGTAGTACAGGAATTAATGTAAAGCAGAAATTCAAGGTTTGACTGATGGGCTGTTGGATAATGTATCACCGCAACATGTTTGCGCACCAATTAAAACTCGCCTCGAAACTAAACAAGTCAACTCGCAGGAGTCTACTTTAAACGTAATTATTCAAAATATTTAGTCTATGTAAAAAATTATTGTCGGAGATTTGTTAAATATTTTAAAATAAGATAAGAGGTAGGGGGTAAGTACAGTGATATTTTAATAATGTTAGAATGAGAGTCGAGCTTAAATAAAACGTTGTTGAAAACCTCATTTAAAATCAATTCTTACAAAAGTCATTCAATAACATTTATTCAGCAAGGAATTTAAAATCATCGATCTGCACTTTGATTGGACAATCCTGCTTTGCGGTCTGACCTCAAGACTTTGTTTTTCAATGTGTCTTTATAGGTGTGAATGTCTCCATCCCACTTTGTGACTTTTTTGTCTTGACATACCCAGATTTCATCCGCCACCTGGGAAATAAGTCGGAAGTCATGGGAGATGAGCACCAAACCGCCACTAAAGGCGTTAATAGCATAAGCCAACGAATCAATTGTTTCAATATCCAAGTGATTTGTGGGTTCGTCTAGTAAAAGCATGTGGGGACACTAAATACATAGAATAACCTCAAAAATTAATTGATTCCCAATTTCATAAATTGCTTAGTGCATCTAAGTAACCTGTAAACATAGCTTATTCCAACATAAACATAATTGTAGGTTATTTCATATATTTTTCATAATTTCGAGCTTATATCTAATTTTTGACTGCATTACATTCAAGAAACACATGTATATGGTGTTCAATTACATTAGGACATGTGCAAGTTAACAAGTGACATAGTGTGAGTTGTGCATGCCATCTTCTGAAAAAGGAGTTCATCACACAAGTTAAATAATAATGAGCCACAGCTAAAATTTTAAATAGTGTATAGTGATTGGTAATGAATCAATTGCGGAATTAACATAACAAACAAAGCTATTTGATTCGCATTTGTCACATGTTTAAACTAACTGAAAATAAAGGGATCCAAAAAATTAACTAAAAGTGACAGTAAGCAANACAAAAACTTCGCAGGGCTTCCTGTGACGGCCCCGGTCACTCTTGTTATGTAAATGACTAACTGTTTTTTGTTATCGACTTCATAGTTAATACGTTTATAAATCTGTTTTTATATAGTCGATTATGTATGCCAACTATATCTGTAATAAACGATGTTGAAAGATTTGTGCCAATTTTTAGTGATCACCCGTTATTAGTCCCTAATCATGGGTCCAAAGAAGAATTGTTTCAGTTTTCGAACAAATCACTTTTCGAACAGCCTTCTCGAACGGATTATGTTCGAAAACCGATGTTTGACTGTATATGAAAAGGACAATATGATACATTTTCTTGATGTACCTAAGCACATGAATGACATTTCGACCAAGTGGTATCAAAAAACTGCCTTGTACAGGCTTATACATACCATTCTATTTGAATTGCGATAAGCATAATAAAATTTACACCAATTCGAATATTTGAATTTTGCTCAAATTACAAAAGCTTAACAGAAAGTTTGGATAAAATCACAAAAGATGAAAAAATAATGGATATCCGCAAAAATTAATTCTTAAGATTATTGATAGTAAATTTTCATGCAATACACATTATTTAAATTCTACACATAACCAAGATAAAACAAATGTATACTTATACCATTTATAAAATCACGAGAAGACCAACTAAAGAAAGCAATACGATCATACAACAAAGAATTACCAACTCCGAAAATTTGTCCAGCGTATTTTACGCAAAAAGACCATGGAAATGCTCCCTAATAATGATTCGTATACCCATTTCATTGTCTTCTGGTATTGTTTATTCATACGACTGTGATGAATGTTCAAGTTCATACATTGGTGAAATTAGAAGGCATTTAAAAACTCGAGCAAAGGAACGTATAAGAGGGCTTCTACAATCCAAAATATATATACATGGATGTGAATTTTAGCTGAAAAATTTTAAAATACTAATAAGATATTGTAGCATAATCCCGGATATATAACCATTTTGTAATATTAGTGGTCAAAATAAGAGATTCGGTGCTATTTTATTTTATTCAAATCCGTGTGCCTTATGCTTATTTCTTATTGGTCGCTGGCTGTCGAGTCATCATTGCACTGCTTTATATTATTTGAATTGTTAGATGGATGACTGTCGTCTGCTCAGCACTTTTTGTTAAACGTAAATATTTACTATTGTTTAATGTGTGATTTCTGATATTGTCAGATGTTTTAATTAAAGTTTAATTTCTCAACGATTCAGTTGTATTATTTTTTATTACAGATTTCCCAATCCGCTATTTGATTAACCTTTTAGATATAATAAAGTTTACTAAATTGGCCTTTACTTTTCCGGATATATTTTATTGTTTTTTATTTATTTTATATTAATGGTTAATATGTACATTAACTAAATATAGGGCATCGCTTCGGGTACAGCAACGCTACTGGTGACCGAAACTGAATACCAGTAACCCCTTCTGTACCCTAAGGGATAACGTAGGTTTAGGGGAGTAAGGTTTTTGTTNATATTAATGGTTAATATGTACATTAACTAAATATAGGGCATCGCTTCGGGTACAGCAACGCTACTGGTGACCGAAACTGAATACCAGTAACCCCTTCTGTACCCTAAGGGATAACGTAGGTTTAGGGGAGTAAGGTTTTTTGTTCACATGTACGATAACAAGCCAGTGTGGCCTTTCAACTTTCGATGAGCTGAGCGTAGGGATTAGGTTTTCCTTAGTTCTGCGCCGGCCGGAGACCATCTCAACTATCAGAAGATTTACCAAGATATTTCTTCTCTGGGTTGTTATTGGAGTACACAATTGGTTCCACGTTACTTCGCTAAACTGCAAGTAAAAAGCAAACTACAATTTATTACTCGTTCTTTGTTTGTTTGGTTAGAATGTTCCACTGTGGAATGAAGTCCCAAGGAGTGAACATTCTACAATATCGTTAAACTAAAATCGCAGAAGCAATATGCATAAAACCAACTAAGAGAACAGTATTAAATAAACACAGACATCAATCAAATTTAAATATATTTTGAAGATCTGAATTACTAAAAGAAAATGTTTAGGAACTTTTCCCCCAAATGCTTGAAAATGACAACAATGTTTGTCGAAACATTGCCTAAACGTTACTTAAAAAATATATATATAAGAAACTTAATTATTGTTGTTTAATTGAAGGTAACATAAACAGTTGATTTTTTAAACATTTAGGAATTAGAAGTATTATTTTATATAGACTCTTAAAAATAAAATAAACAAAAATAATTTATTTTTATTATTGCTGCATTGCATTATTTAAAATTATGCAAAAACTGATAACCACATAATGCTATATGACTGAATATTTTCAAAAATCTACAAAATTATGCTTGTATATATCTCAGCATGCTATACATATACCCATTAAATATTTCCATTTATACAAAATAGAATATGAATGACAAACTGTTAAGTTCAATGAGGATTTCCAATTTCTAAGATGTGTTATTTACTTTATTAATCACAAACAACAACCATTGCTAGTGTGTATGGATTAGGGACTACATGATGCATTCAAAATTCAGTGTTCGGTATCTGAAACTGATATGCTAATCTAATCAGGTTGTTTAATGTATATAAGAAAAAAGTTCAAAGAACTTTGATCTAAATGTTTTCCCTAGAAGTATGTAGAGGAAAAAATTAATTCCATTATTAATTACGTGTGGCAAACTTTCAAGTGATTTAGTAATGTGATAAAACGCCGTGCATCTATTTCCATTTTGTTCCTCAGCATGACGTACATACCAAGCACTCTGTGCCAAACTGTTGAGGAAAATGAAACTAACAGACACTAAGAACAGTAACAATTCAACACCATTATTAGAATTATATTTCTTCTGATTTTTCACAGATGACTTTTTTCTTAGCGAAAGTTTTGCAGCAATTAAACCATTAAAGACTATTACAAGAATGTTTGGTGCGATTCCTTGATAAAAGACCAAAAATTCTACTACACCTGCACGTCTCCAGTTTTCTTTATATATGCAAGTTTTTATTTGACAGCCTTCAAGTGAAAGGTATATTATAGAACCCATTGTAATGTAGATGAAGATTGTAGTTCCAAAAACTATTTTCAAAGCGGTTTTTGTTTTTGAGAAAACATTTTTGTAGATTATTGGGAAATAAACCGCCATAACTCTATCAAAGGAAATAATCACCACGATCCAATTAGCGATATTGGTTGATACCCAATCATTGATTGAATCTAAATTCAATGCTTTATCAGTAAGGCAACCATGAAGCGAACCATAAACATGTAACAACATTACTCATAATTTATAATAGTTTCTTTTTAGAAACTTTATTCAAAACTTTTGGATGCTATATTGCATATCACGCAAAATAATAAGACATTAGTTATTGAAATCCATCAAAATCTGCGTCTTAATGTTAACAAGCAAAAATAGTTAATTCTTCTGAAGTATTTTGGGGGATGATGATTTTCAAATTTAAGCAATAAGGACATTTCAATTTTTGCAAAGAGGTCAATTGTTTCAATTGTTTTAGGAATGCGTTTTTGCTGTATCTTTTTCGAATTCTGCGTTGCCAAAGCAAAGCGCCTTTACAGATATGCGTTTATGTAGCATTATTAATATGCAGATTATGCAAACATTCGGTAAGCTCACAGTGCTTTACATAGTTGAATCTTTTCTCTAATTTTTTTCAAAAAACATTTCTGTTTATTTTCAGTCTCCAAATAAAATATAACCTTTTTAACTTTTTTTAACCTGCTTATGGCTAAGTAAATGGAATATGTCCATTAAATTTATATTGTATTGCATTAACGCATTAATCGTACATTGGCCTAAGTTTTTCTTGACCTTAATTTATTTCTGATAATAATTTGAAATGTGTTTGCATAAAAGTGCTTGTTTACCTGCAGCAGTTTTTCTATGGATTTTTCATTAAGATACATTTCTTTAATATTTGTTTATCAAGAATGAAGAATTTAAATTTTTTAAATAATTGAAATCAACCTGGAAGACTTAGTATCAAAATTGTTGTTTGCTTTCCTATATTGCAAATTCGTTTGCAAAAAAGTTTGATTAGGAAATGGTAGACAGAATAAATTTTTTTTCCTAAATGTACAACTTTTAGATTATGTTTCTGAAAGTGCATATCTTACATCCAAAAAATTTTTCTAATTTCAAAATAACCTAAATACTGTAAAAAAAACCCTCTCAATATATATAAGTATATTTGCTAGCGCTAAGCAAATTGGTCTCATATATTTGGCTTTAAATAATATCAAATTTCTTGTTTTTTAATAATTTTAATTCATAAATTAAGGCTCATATTTTATTAAGCTCTTCTTATAGGCCAGGATATATAAGTGCAATACTTACAACTTATTGTTGAAATTTGCAACCTTAAGCAATGTTTTAATAAATGTAACAGCATTTTTTGTGTTTTTACACCAAATTATTTTCTAGTGTTCAGCAAACAGAAGTGGTTTTGTCAATGCCTTAAAATATACTAGTAGCTCAGATTTGCAAATAACTATTAATAAATACAAATTTATATCAATTCAAATATATATGTATATATATATATATATATATATATATGTATTTTAATCCCACATAGATGACTTTTACAAAGAAAAGCCCCACAATTTTGATGTTGCAAAGAAGATGAACTGTAAATTTTTAAGATTAATGAATGCATTTGAGGAGTCATGATATTTTATCAAATAATTAGGTGTGAATTACATAATGCCAATGCACAGATTTAAATTGCAGGGCATAATATTATGAAAATGCTATCTTAACGTTACAAATTTAAGACTACCTGCCATCACAAGATAAGAGCTTGGATAAGCATAGCCAGTTAACATCTGGCCAACATCTATAGGCCCATCGAAGATAATAGAAAGTGAATCCCAAACTGCCAAAGCTAACATAAACATGGAATTAACATTAGCACTATCCCAAGGGAATAATTGTAGATAAGTTATAACATTAAAAAATAAATATTATTTTATACAAGCTAATAAATGCACTTAGCTGTTCAAATTCAAATTTCTAAATTGTTCCCACATAGCAAGTGTGAGTATTGAGAATTGTAGCATTCAATATAATGAACACCGCAGTTAAGTTGTACATGGTTATTAGCAGACAGGAAAATAAAATAGAGGATGCACGTGTGTTAAGCAATATGCTCAGAACAATATGCAATAAAAAAAAGAATTCGAAAAATAATACACATCTCAAAAAAATTAGATTCATCAGAAATCACATCAAAAATATTATGATTTTTAGTTTAACAAATAAAGATGAAATTCATTGTGAAACAATAAAGTTACCTAGCAAGTATATTACTGAAGAGTTGTAAGCGGATTGTAATGTAACTCAACACATTTGCAATCAAACCCACAAATGAAAAGATAATTGTGAACCAAAGCACATATCTTCCTAAGACAATAGCTGTCTTGATATTTTCAGAATCGCAGGTAACACTTCCATTATTCGAATCCATGGCAGGTATGGGCAAATGCCTCCATTCGTTTTAATAAGGTATTCAGATTCCATTAGCTAACTCTTATCCAATTAGAGTTACAGCCAATGAGTTTGTTCAATGCGCACATTCTACAAAAACTTAGGAAAAATGTTTAAATAGAAATATTCTACAGAGTACAGGGTTTGTCGACGAAATGCTAGTACTAAAATGCAATGAAGATTAGCCAGCTTAGCGAGTCTATAACTAGATTTGGTTTAAGAACATGTTTGAGAATGTTTCAGGCTTGCACTGTTAATGTATTCTTAGCATAAATTTTTCCACAAATCCCAGCCAAATTAATAATGAATCGACTAAGGATTTTCGTTTTTTGTCAAATATTCGAATTCAGGTAAAAACTACAAAAAAGTCATTGGATTTGAATCCGTGATAAATTTAATAAAACAAGGATTTGGAATCCCCAGATTACTAATCGTAGTCGAATCGAACTATGCCTCCTACATCCTATGCTAAAACCAAGTCCGTTGCCTTTATCAAGACTTATTGGCATGAAGTTAGGTTTTTGCTATAATCCAAATAAAAATTATTCTGCTGATTTTACAAACATAAGATTTGCGAAATAGAAAATTCGATTTTTGAAATAAAATTTGTCAGTGTGTTTGGGGATTTCAATGTGAATTACTAAAATTAATTGGTGTAAAAATTATTGATTGCAGTTGCGTCACTTTTGAATTTCAAATTATTATTAAAACCGGCCTACTAGACACTAACTCATTTGATTACATTCTTTCCGCTAGTATTAAAAATCCGCAATCGTTGCGTATAAATCAGTGGCATCAAAACCTTGAGAGAGAGGTGCTTAAGCCGCCCGTTTTTTCATTCACTAAGTATTTAATTGTTTTTTTTAATTTTGCCATCCCTTCAATAGATTGTATGACTAATTGCTACTCAATTATTATTATAACTGATGTACTTTTCTAAAAAACTTTCAGATTATTATGTAAGTAACTCATAAATGAGACTTTAAAGCAATAATTTAATGTATTTTTGAATATTAATGCTTACAATAAATGACGGTAAGCATGCTTCCTTTTTTTAATCAAGTTAAAGCTATTTTCAGTTATTTCAGCAAAAGTAGAAAAGACCAAAGAAGCTAAAAATTTCTTCCCAAAATTTAAGTGTCAAATCATAGAAATTTTGCAGTGTTAAACGAATTTGGATTGATTGTGGAAGTCAATTCAGGGGTGGAATTTTCAATTTTTGTAAAAGAAATTATAAAAGAATTATATTGTATAGTACAAATTCAAACATTAAGGCTGTATGCGCAGAAAGAGCTATAAGGACCTTAAAGGAAATTCTATTTAAATATCTACACTTTACCAACAACTTTAAATATGTAGAGAGGCTACAACAAATAGTTAATGTATTAAAGAGAAAAAAGCACATACCATATTTGATTGGAAAATTAATGAGTGTTAATACATGTTGCCAACAAAAATCATTACTTCATAATGGTGACTTAGTTAGAATTCCAGTCAGACCACACTTTTCGTAGAGGATATTTACCACAATTTCAAAATGAGGTTTTTAAAATCAACAAAGTGTTTTCCACAATTCCTGTTACATATGAAATAAAGTCAATCAGTGACGGGGAATATTTTCAGGAAAATTTTATAATCGTGAATTAACACGAGTTTTTAGAAAACGTTAATGGGCTAGAATAGATTAGTATAAATAAGGAACGAATAAACAAACAGATCATTCAGTATGGAGCAATATTATTATGAACGGAGGCGAGTGGTCGACAGAAAGGTTTTGGCATTGCCAAATCATTGGAACGTATTGCCATACCACTAGTTGTGAAAATGATACCACCATTGAAAAATGTCATTACTAATGTCGGTGAAGGAATTTTGGATCAAGCAATTTCAGGTGTAAATGACATAATCTGTGGTGATAATGTAAAAAAAGGTAAAGCGCAGAATTAGAAATGTTACAAGAAACACAGTAAACAAGCAAACTAAGAAACAACGTAAAAAAATTAGTCAAAATGGTAATGGAATATCTACATCTGGTAGAATAACAAAAACTATCACAACACGAAGTGGTGCTAAACGATTTTTGGTCAATGCACAAAGTAGACGTAAACGTGATAGTTTGAAACAAAAAATGTCCAGAATAAAAAACTGATATATTTAAAAATACACATGTTCATTGGGCATTCAAGTACAGTCATGAGCACCTTCACACATACGTGATTGAATTGAATTTTGGTTCAGAACAAAATGAAAACATTGATTTGCAAAGTATACATTTGGCTATATCAGTCAAAATTTTACTCAATGACGGGAGTGATCTTATCTTGGAATTTACAGATGCTACTAAACGGAATCATGTTTGCGTAGTAAACAACGCCCTACATTCATTATTTAGTGATTATATTCTTTATGCTAATGGTGTTTTAATGGAACGCGTCACAACTTGCTTATATTTATATATATACAAAATAACATGATCATTACCTGCAACTTGTTTACAATTAAATTCCCTCGCTATTTTCAAAGTTTAATTTAAGCAACTTAAATTTGAATCGAGGGGCCAATCACAATAACTCAAAAATACTACACTATTTCAAAATGACTATTATCAAAATTAGAAAATCAAAATAAATTAACAAAAATCAAATAGCACTACAAATAAATTATAAATATACACTAGGTAATATTCCTTGTAATATTATTTTAAGGAATATTGGGGTAACCAAGGAAACGTTTAGTAGCAGTCTCTACTGGTTTCCCTGGTTACCACAACCAAAGTCCTATTGTTTATTTGAGATACTTAACTTTCACTAGTAGTCATTCCCGGTTTAATAGATTCAGTCAACTAAATATAGAGACCCCGATTGTTCCCCAAGTGACATTACACAAATCTAGAATTCTTGATGTGTTCTTTCTTTGTTTATTAAGAAATTTTTCTTTGTTATCAGCCTTAATAAAAAATTTGTTCTCCAATTTTATGATGTTTTGATCTTTTTTTGTTCAATATCTTTATTTCATGTTTGTACTAGTACAACAAATACATATTTNAACATCAGTAATTTTTTTAAGGAAAAATTTTAACATAACAGAATCAGTCTAAAAGAAGACGCATGAGCTACAATTGATAAAATCACACCTCCTAACAATAAAAAAGATCTACAACGTATTTTAAGCTGCTTTAATTATCAAGCTTTCATTCCAAACATAATAATTCATGAGGTTTGCGAAAAGTCATTTTCCTACATGATGCCAAATATGAAGAAAATAAATATCATTCAATAATACTACTAATAGCACAAGATTGCTTATAAGTGTTACTAACATTGTTTATGCTGTTTAGTTAGCATAAATAAAAGTTACAATATACCACACTTTATAAGGTAATGGTGTTGCATACACTAAAATAAATTAATTTCATTCTTTCCTAAGTTCATTATTTATTTATGATGGCTTCTTTGTTATACTGTTTATTTAATAGAATCTCGCAGATTTTAGTGTGGGTTGTTTTCATGGCCATTTCAATACTTTTTTCTTTAATTCATGATGGTGACTGAATATTTCTGTTTCAAGTTGCTCTTTAAGATGTTCTCTAATGCGAATACCAAAATATCGCTTAGTTTCATCAATGTATAGCTTGTTACAGCTATCACAACTACATTTGTAAACGATAGATCAAACTAAACATTCGGGGATTTGATGTTTGTTGTTTAATATACTATCAGTTCGCAATGATGTAAAAATAGCCTAATTTTAGATGATTTTAAACTTGCATTGTCTTTTTAAATCTTTTCCTTAATAATAAATTGTTTGTCTTCAATGTATGGTAACTTCCAGTATATATAATCTTTACAATCGTTTGTCTTGTATATATATAT
>CABFPE010000333.1:229996-254693 GCA_900660155.1 Hofstenia miamia | reverse complement strand
TGTTTTGCTGCTACTCTTACTTTACCAAATCTAAAACGAAATATTGCCAAAATCGTTTATATAATTTTCTTCAAGAAATTGGTGATGTTGTTCAGTTTAGGTCTACACCAAAATCTGTACTTATGAAGTTGGTTAATATTTATCTTAAAGGACTATCGATTTTGAATAACGCACAGCAAAGTAATGCTAGAAAGTTAACCAAATTTGCATAATCAATTTAAATTTTGTAAAATGAATATAATCTTTAATGCTTTTTAATCAAGGCGTAATTTACCTGTTATCTTACATGTAACATTTGATTTTTATTTATAAAATAATGATGTCGAATTACAATACTGATGTAGCTATTAGATATATATAGTGATTTTGTAATTTTAAAAACATCTAAATGCTATAAATTTCATTGTGTATGAAAAATATCATTTTGGCATGAAAATACAAAATATTGAGCCAGCCCTCAAGTTTTAAGTGAGATTTTTGGTTTCATGTCCTGTTATTATGTACTCCTTGCTGGAGCCGCACATTCTGTTATTTCTGATGCCTGTGCAAATTCCATTGGAATTCTTAGAAACGACTTATACAAGAAAATTTTCAGATTGATATCAGCAAGTGGTGACTACCTAAATACAAAAGGTTATTTAAAAGATATGAAAATCTCGAAATGATTTAATCATTGTTGATACAACAAATTTTCAATTACCTTATCAAGTTATTCTCAGTAGAGATTTCTTAGAGGACAACCACTGCATCATCAACTTCAAAGATAACAAAATCACAACCAATAATGAACCTTCAATTCGTAAAGATTTATACACTAAAGACAATGAAATAAAACTGAAAATGTATATTGATAGCTTTCATTGGAAATTAGTTAAAGCTAAATCTAAAGATAATTTAGAAGGGGATTTTATGATTACTAATATTTCTGGTTATAATTTAAAGATACTGATACATTTATCAACAGTAAGTTATGTTCAAAATGGTGAAATAATAACAGCATTGTTAAATAAAAGTGAAAATCCTATCACATTAAAAGCCAATCAGTCAATACTATGTGCATTGCCTATATGTACAAATATTGTCAAAAGACGTAATTTTTTATTAGTTCAAGATGACAAAGCTACAATAAACAATGATATCAAGTTACCCGAAATTTCTGAAACTACGAATTCTCATTTAACTGATTAAGAAAGAAAGAAAAGTTTTGCAAAATATGTTAATTCAATACAAAAGTGTCTTTAATTTTGCCAAAGTAAGTGTAGGAAAAGCTGTTGGTGAACATCATCATATGGAAACTACATCTGAAAACCTATTTGTCAACAAGTACACCCTATTCTTGAACAGTACAAAGAGGAATATTTATGAACAATTACAAAATTGCTTAATAATAGTATCATATGTAAATGTAATAGCCCATATGCATCTCCTATGGTATTTGTTATGCAAAAGGGTAAAAATAGACTGTGCATTGATTTTTGCAAATTAAATGACATTACAGTCAAAGATGCTTATCCTTTACTGAGGATTGATGATATTTTATATCAAGCAAGTAAATTTAAATTGTTCTCTACTCTTGATCTTTGCAAAGGGCAAGTGCCAATGTTTCTGCCAGACATTAAAAGACTGCATTTATAACTCCTTATGGGTCATATGAATGGCTTTATAGTGCTTTTGGTTTATCAAATGCGCCTGCCACATTTCAAATATATGTGATTTCTGAATTATTATCAGAGATTTATACCAGATATTGCAAAGAAAAAAGTAAACATTTCTAGATTATTATGATCCAAATCAGACTTTAATTGGAACTGGCAGCACCAAGAGGAATTCAAATCACTAAAAACCAAATTGAAAAAACTTCCATCACTAAATTTTCTTGATTACACAAAGACATTCGTCCATGACTGTGTTGCTAGTAGTGTAGCAATTGGTGGATGTCTCAGTCAAATTATTGACAATATAGAGAAACCAATTTTAGTTTTTTAGTAGAAAACTTAAGAAATCCAAATTAAATTATGGCTTGAAATGTTAGCATGGGTAGAATCCCTTAAAAAATTTAGATATTTTTAATAGGTGAAAAGAACTTTACTGTTCATAGATATAGAAGTGGTCTTTCATAGCCTAATCTAATTCTAAAGGATAAATGAGGTCTAGTGGAGTAAGGTTTTTTATTTGCATGTACAATAACAAGCCAAGGTGACCCTTCAACTTTCAATGAGCTGAGTGTAGAGATTACAGTTTTCTTAGTTTTGCTCCAGCCAGAGGCCATCTCAACTATCAGAAGAATTACAGTGATCTTTCTTCTCTGGGTTGTTGCTGGAGTATACAATTGGTTCCACATTACTTTGCTAAGCTGCAAGTAATAAGAAAATTGCAATTTATTACTCATTGGTTATTTGTTTGTTTAGAATGTTCCAATGTGGAAGCAAGTCTCTAGAAGAGAACACTCTACTCTATAATGTTCAACATGGAAAATCTTTTGCCAACAGTAATGTACCTTGTGTTAAAGGTCACCTTGGTTTGGATGATTCCTAAGTGCCCTTGATCATGCAACCAACTCACCAGGTAGTATTCAGGCACTGCCAATTGATTATTCCAGCTTTTTGAATATAGCAGTCCACTTTTCTTAACCTTCCAGTGATACTTGTTAAAGTATTTCAAAGCCATTCCACTGATGTCAGTGACAGGTTCCTTAAGCTTATGGAGGATTTGACTGAGGAACGTTTCCCTCTGTTTTTCAATAATGTCTCTCTCAGGGATCTTTTCTTTGTCAGGATTGGCTAGAGATTGTTTGCTCCATCTTATTATCATTAATATCAGGGAGGAAGTTGTACTCCATGCCCAGAATAAAATGAAATATTTCTTTTTCCTGGAGGCTTTTGCATTTTGTGCTTGCACCTAGGTAGCTCAGTCCAGTATTCAGCATTGTTGTGCTACCTCCCTTCTGGTGATTGATGGAGAATTTAAAGTAATTAATGTATTCAATCCAATGGGTGACAATGTTTTACCGATCTCTTGAAAACTTTTTAGCCACATGAAAGCACTATTATCTGTCTGCACCTGAAAACACTTTCATAGCAGGAAATAGTAGAACTTACAGGGAGACTTGACCAAAGCAAGCATCTCAGTATTGGTGGCTCCATAATTTTATTTGGAGGCACTGAGCTCCCAGCTGAAGTATTGTACTTGGAGTTCTTTACCATCATTTACATAGCTCAACATGCCACTGTGCCTATGTTGCAGTCCACTATGAACTCCAGATCAGACTTGGGAGTGTTGAGGCTTGGTAGGTGATTGAGCTCATTCTTCATCACGTCTAGCTTGCTCTGTTCTTCCCATGTCCATTCAAAGTCAACATTTTTTCATAGTCTTTCCTGCCCCTAGGGGCTTCCATGTTAGAGATAGCATAATGGGCTTCCATTTTTATTGTGATCTGCCTGGAACTCACCACCCACCCAAGGAAGACAGCTTCTTCCTGCAAGATGGCAAACTTTTTCCCATTAACTTTAAGGCTGGCATCCTGTAGGGTACCCAAAGTCCATTGCAACTTTTGGTGTGCTTGCTGATGGTGTTACTGGTAACCAAGATGTCATTGATGTAGAGTAATACTCCTTTTTCTAACATATTCTTTCCATTGCATAATACCTTTGTGATGTACTACTAGAAGGTGGCTGAGGCATTTCAAATTCCAAAGGCAATATACTTCCACTTGTACAAACTGTATTGGGTGATGAATGTGGTCTTTGGCATGTTGGCTGATCACATGAGCACCTGCCAGTAAGCTTCCATAAATTGAGAAGCATAAAGTACCAAAATTTACTGGCTTTATATAAGAGATCTTTGATGTGAATTAAAGGGTATGCATATACATTTTTCTCAGTTATATCATTCAGATGGCAGAAAGCAATACATAGCTGATAATGGCTTCCTTGTTTGATAAAGACAGTAGAAGCAGCATTTGGGCTCTTGCTCTGTTGCACAATACCATTTGGAATTAAGTTATTCAAGAAGTTTTTGTATTCATTTTTCATGTTTTCAGCTACTCACCTAACTAGTAGTCATATAGGCTTATCAGTGAAAGTGCAGATGGCATGTTCCTCACCAACCGCCTGCCCAACAATGATGGAGCCATAGTTAAAGATGCAGTGGTGCTGCTCCAGGGCAGCTCATAGCTTCTTCTGTTCACTTTTATTTAGATGAGCATAGGACATCTTGCTTATGCAAGGGGTGACTCCCTGAGGAATATCATCTGGCAGATTGTGAATAGCAGTAAGAATAGTGGGGTCATTGACATTCTCCAGCCAGACAGTGATGGTGATTACAGTAACTAATCTTCATTTAATTTTAATTAGCCTTTTCAAATTATTCAGCACAGTGATGCAGGTGCATCCTTTGTGCAGTGAACAAATATCAGGGACAAAGATGACATGCTACATAACAGGCCCAGTGGGCTCTGCTATCATAATATCTCATTCAAATGTGCTTTTGGCTGTTTCCAACCTGACACACTTCCAATGGAAAGGTATGATAACCATGTCATTCAACAACTGGAACTTCAGCTCAATGTTGACTACAGATCTGTGCTCTTTTCAAACAACTCTGGACTCCTTGATAGAGTTAGTGCTATTATTATAGTCTATTATGCACCTATTCTCTTCTAAGAAATGAACACCCAGGATTATATCATATGGCAGGTTCTTATCCATTGTGTTGACCACAACTAAACTCACTTTTGTTTTTTTCCCATTAACTCAAAGAGTGACTCCATTATCAACACCCTTTATTGTGATGTATTCTCCAGAAGCATCTAATAGTTAATGACATGCAGGTTTAACTTGATCATGGAATATCCCCACCACAGAGAGTGGGGCTCCAGTGTCCACTGTTGTGTACACCAGCATTCAATTTACCAGCAGCATATTCCTTCACATCAAGTTTGTGACATTTAAACTTGATGTGAAGAGTTGGTGGGAGATGGCACTCCTTTCAGTTTAATGTAAGGTGGTCATGTTTTCTCTGGATGATCCTCTCAGTGTACCTCAACATTCTTGTGCCTCAGCACTAAGGTATAAGTTTTCATCTGGTCTATTATGTTTATAACTTGGCTGCACACATGTTTAGTATGGCCTGTCTGGTCACACTGGTAACAGTGATGTACTTCTTCTGATACAGACAGCTTCAAGTTTATGATGGCTTTCATTCTACCAGCAGTGGGCTTACTGGCTGTAGCTTGAGCTGAAGTGCTAGGCATGGAAAGATTGTTTCTGGCTGGAGACCAAATGTTTGATGAGACTCAGCTACATCTTCATTGATCAACAGTGTTTTGCTTGAGGTCTGTAATGCTGATAGAATTCTGGATAAGCATTGTGAGGTTGTCCTCAGGGTCATACCTAAGTTCCACTCACTGCTGGATGGCTGGGAGAAATCTGTAGCACATGTATGTGAAAAGATCATGCCAGGAGTACTCAGAAGAGGTCTTACCCAAATGGAAGAGATGCTCCACCTTGGTGATGAAGTTTTGGATGCTGTCTCCTTTCTTGAACTTTGTATTGCACAACAGCATTTTTTATTGCAGCTTAATATGCAGCACTTGGTAGTGTCCAACAAAGAAACTAACTAAGAATTGGTAGTTTGATTTAATTTTTTTCTCCAACATTGTGTACTGGGTATACCAGTACCTGGAAGTAGAGTGGGAACTGGACACCTGCTCCTTGCTGGCTGACATATTGCTGCTTAATGGTTAATTTGAAAAGGGGAAACACTCTTTGAATGACTGTGATACATCATTAAAATTTGTGGTAAAGCAGAGGAGGACAGCATGTTCATTAATGTACTCATTGACTGCAGGCTCAGGAGAGAGCATCAAATCTGAAAACTGAGGATTATGTGATACCTTCTTTTCCAGAGGAGAGCTGACAGGTTGACCAACTGGGTTCTGTAGTGAGCTACTTAAAACAGGAGAGGCAGGTGAGGATATATGAGAGGGAATTTCTACATTCATAAAAGTTCAACAGAATATAGGACTTTAGCAAGAACAATAATCTGATCAAAATGAGGGCAGCAAAAGAACAAAGTTCAAATAACTAAAAGAAATTAAATCTTGTGTTTTTTTTAACTTTAAATTTATTTAAATTATGTCTTTCTAAAAGTCACATATCAGTTAAAGGTTACCTAGGAGTAGTACAGCATTTCTAGCAACAGTCTTTAACTTAGGGTTAAGTGAACAGATATGGCTTTTGTGGTTTGCATTTCAGTTGTTACTGAAATTCATTATTATTGTTACCACCTAAGTTGCAATGAGTTGAGGAATGCACCAAGCTTAGGTTTTTATTTAACACTTAGGTTCCATTGCACTGCACCCAAGAATATTAGGGCTTCTCTCTCTCTTTATAAGGGCTCTAGTCAAAAAACAAAACTTTCTAAAAGGTTTTATGTTTTGGGTCAACTGAGTATGGCTACTCTTCCCTCTCTCAATCACCTGTCACCTTTTGCTTTTACTAGGAATGTGTTAAATGATAGGAGAAGTTAATTATTTATTGTAGCACCACACAATCCTTGTTCACCACAATACCCTCATTCAATAGAGAGATAGAACCATTGCTGATATCATGCCAATGCTACTGTAATATTCTAACAAAAAAAGAAAATGCAAGATTTTGATTTCTAATTTACTGAAATCAGTAACTTTATTTTCAAGTATTTTGTGACTACAATGCATATGTTTTGACCATTCTTGACAGAAAATTGAAAACTATACATTTCATGTCCCAATAAATATTTGGTAGGATTGGGTTCTTTAATCCTACAGAAAATGGATTGCTGAAGGAATGTGAAGTACTCTTCCTCTTCTTTGGAAAGTTTCCCCTCAATGTTAATTGTTTTGTATAAAACAAAAAAATTTTTAAAAGCTAATTCATACCATACCTTTATTACAAAAATCTTTTTTACCCCATTAATTATTCTTGGAACACAAAATGCAGTCTAAGTGAGTAAAAATATTTTGTCCATAAGGTTAGTATGATGAAATGATTGATAGCATTTGATGTAGTAAGTTCCTAACCCTAACCTAGTTCCAGTTCAGCTGGAATATGTCTGATTTTTGTCAATTTTTTTATAAGTGACAGTAAAAAACATGATTAAGCTATTTCTAATATCAGAATTTGAAAAATTCCAGCAAAGGGGCAAGTTTTGTTTGAAAATAATATGCAGAAGCATCCATGTATTTAGTGCCCATATGTATCAGATAACTTATACCAGATTATATATATATATATATATATATGTGTGTGTGTAGCATCAACAGCCTCATAAACTTGCATATAGACTTTGTGAAACTGAATGACAGCATGAAATCTTTTCCCATTTAATCACATGCAGCTGTGTCAATGATTAGCTCTGATCTGTCACATGGCTCACAGCAACTGTAGAAGGCCGACATTTTATACATGTGTTATTTGATTTAAATTTCTGCTTGGATGTTTATTAATATTTGTTTGTAATTAACTGGTATCCCTTTTAAAATGGTTGATTTTGATTTACTGAAATACCCTTTAATTTGCTTTTGCTAACATCAATTTTTTCTATTCGCTATTATCACTTAGATGGAGGTTAACAACCATATTTGCCCATGAATAAATAAACTTGGGCAACATCTGGAATAGTGTACATTCAACAGTCCTGGATTTAGGGGTATTGTTATTCCCTTGGCTTTCAATTTAGTGCTAATTACAGTGAATATCTCTTTACTAAACAGCTTTTGCTATTTTGTGAAACATTGATTTTTTCTTTTGTAGAAAGTTTTGCTTGCTTTTGCTATCAAAATTCACTAATTTAGTCAAAGCTTTAATACATATAATATAATTCAGATAATTGATGGATTAGTTATATTATCACAGAAACTGAAATATTTTGTTCTTGTAAGAGATCCTTAAAATATATTTGCATTTGCATTGCAATTGATGCTTTGATAGATTATAGTCACACAACTCAACAGTGAACACTTGCATAGATCCTGTTGAGGGATGTGGGAGAACTACCCTCTCAGAAAATAAGGATATTTAAAAAATTGTAACAATTTTGTAAATTTAAACAAGTAATTGAAGTGTAAATGGATTATAAATATCTCTGGTGCTTAAAGGCAACAAATATTTTCAGTGTAGGACATTAGTTGTTTAATAACATTAAATGTGAAAAAAGAATTAATATCAGAGATGTATTTACAGGCAGCATGGTGAACAGCTTAAGCAATGAGTAGTGATGAAAATACTCAGGGAATTGGTGAAAATAAATGACTCTGCTTTGGTTTTCAAAGAATTTGTTATAGTTTTAAAAAATTGCTTAACAAAATATAGTTTTTAGTGATTTTATATTTTGAATTTCCCTTTAAAAAATTCTAAAGATCTACACCCCTTATAGTGAATGCATGAAATGTGACAAAATATTAGTTATGAATAAGCATATAATGTGAGTAATGTGGTTAGTGACAACATAAAATATTCTTTTTTGTAAATTGATTTAAGGAATTTGACTGTAGAAATGTGCCAGGCATGACATGATTAAAGACTTTCAATACCTACCCACCACTACATTATGTTCAACACTTTGCATAGTTTGTAAAAATTTGTCTGTCTCAGTTATGATAAAATGATTTTGACAAAAATGTGTACTCCAACAATGTTTATGCTGTTTCAAAAAAGTTTGATGAGTTATTTTTCTACAATATGTTATCAATTATGAAGATGTTCAGATATCACAGCATCTGCTCAGCTCTCCAAGTATCAGAAATGATGCAACTGGAGCTTCTCATTTATGATCATTAATTCACATAATGTGGTCTTCACTTCTGCCATAACTTGACTAAATTATGACTAGTATCACTTCATTAAAATGGAATGAAAGTCTTGTAAAGTTAGTAAGAAACAACAAGAATTTTCAGGAAGACATATCTCTGCATCACACAATATAAAAAACTAGCTCTATCCAAATGATACAATCTTTTCATTTCATGAAAAATTCAATATTTAGAGAACATTATGTAACAGTGAATAAAATATTTGGCTTTAGTAGTGAATTCCAGACTTTAAAAAAGTATTTCTGTTGAAAGTGACATGAGACCACTGAAAGTTTCTCAAATTTACATGACAATATTTAAATCATTGTCTCAGAAAATATTGTCTGCTTATATTTAAGACTTGTAGTTAGTCTGAAGAACTTCAAATTTGTAATGGAAAGCTTCAAAATCTCTAAGAGCTTATATGATGAATATGTACAAGAAGATTTTCTGATTACAAAAAACAGCAGCATAACTGAATTTAAGCTCCTTAAAAAGTAGCCACAGCTATCCTATATTTAAGACAACTTAGTATAGATTTTAGAACACAGGTGTATTACAAATGGCTCAAAATATTCAATAAAGAGTGAATATAAATAACAACATATCCAGGTCAATTAATGTTTGCAATAAAGAATTTTCTAGCATTGAAATATATTTACTTAAATATTATTAATTTTATTGGTAAGAAACCATAAAAACATGTAGCATCTTGAATTTATAAGATTCAAGCAATTACTTTATACCTAGAAATTTCTTCTATATTTATTACATTATTTCAGTTTTACTTGTTCTTTTTTTAATATGAAATTTGAAACTCATAAATCTTTCTATATTCATTTAAGGTAACATTTCATGTTATTTAATGTCAAAATTTGTTGAAGCCTAATATTTTAATGGTTTCTACTCCCTTTAGAACTTAAAGACCTCTTGCACACTGGTCTAATACTTGGAATATAAATGAAGGAGCACTGTGTCAGGGAATTCAAGACTTTCATATTTTGGTCTCAGTCTTGAATAAGGTGGTCTCAAGTCTCAGTCTCAGTCTTGACGAAACTTGAACAAAAGTCTCAGTTTTCTCTGAAATCAAGACTGTTATTAGTCTCAATTAAAACTTTAATAAAACAATGATGTTTAAGTGAAAAAAAGCAATACATTTTGTATTTTAATTTATTTAAACATGATAAACTGGAAACTTAAAGCCTAATTTTTAAAATAATATTTTTTAGCTTGTTTAAAATTGTTTTTAGCTTGGCGAAAGTTTTTGTAACCTTTGAGTCTCAAAAAAGTCTTGAGTCTCATTGTCTCAATGAAAAAATCTATTTCTCATCTCAAAAATAAAATTCTCAGTCTCAGTCTCAGTGTCATCTCGAATTCCCTGCACTGTGTAACTGATATACAATCAACAGGCTTGTAAACATTAGGCTTCTAATGGCTCAGTTCTAGACTTGATTTGCCTATTCTACTTTCTTAAAACTATCTACTAAGTTTTTGTCTCTTTCTCTTGTAGTAAAAAAGTTGATTCATGAAGATGGCCACTATGGAAGAGGAGGAAGCATAGTGAGAACCCAATCCTGGGTTTGTGGTTGTGAATGTGTGTTAAAGTAAAATCATATCGTCTAATATTATGCTGCTCAACAACTTCAGTTTGTAACTACATTTCACTGAATTTACTTATCTTTAGTTCAAAATAATATTATTTAGGATACATAGTTTTGAGATAGTTTATACTTAACAATAATATGTAATTTACACCTTTGTATTTTACTTTTAGAATAATTACTGTTGATCTACTCATATTAAGAAAAAGAAAGATTTTTATATGATCTTTCAACTGGGCTCTGTGGCAGTATAAGATCATGACTTTGAACTCAATGAATAAACATTTACTAAATTGACTAAGACTTGTTTAATCAAAGAGTGAAAAGTAAACAAAAGACCTCAACTTTGTGAACTTTAACATCATTTTATGTTAGCTAAAATTTACAAACTAGAATTCACCAATGGCATGTTGATTACATTTACTTTGTGCATTATAGTGGTCGCCAACAGTACCATGAATGAGATTCCTGCAAGTAAAACAAATAGACACTTTCCAAAACCAACATCTAATGTGATTGTTAGACCCCTTGTGGGTATTCTTTTGTGAGCAACAAGGACACTTCAACAGCTTGAACTTTGCATTGTTATCCATCAAAATGTTTAAGACTAAGTAAGCATTCTGGAAATCTGGGATGATAATATGCATAGGATTTTGAGAAATACAACTCTCAGAATAATGATCATATCCATTAATTATTTTAGTACAAACCCAACAAAAAGAATTTCCACAACAACATAACATCCTATTACAACCGCCAATCTTTTCAATTTTTCTTTGGCAATTAGGGCATGATTTCAATCTAAGTGTGTTATTGATTTCTTCTGCAATCTGACATTGGTGTAGTTTTCGTCTCATCAGCAGAAATACAAGCAATACCAGGATGTCATGTTTCACCACATTCTAAGCACATAGTAAATCCACAATTCATGCAATGCGCCATTTCATCTATCTGCTCATTCCATAAAATCATTGTTTTGCATCCTGTACAGTACACCACCTCACCAGTTGATTCCAAAGTTTTAGTAACCATAGAGGTTTCATACTGTTTATATTAATAATCTGACAATATAATTCTGAGGAGTTGAGGCAGTATAATTTTTTCACAAGTTGGGTGGCATTGGTGTATTGTATGAATTGGTGATCAAGAGGTCTATGTAATTTAAAAGACATGCTCAAAAGTCTCACTTCACTCAACTTTTGAGCCTTTTTCCCATTGAGAAAATTTTGATTTATTGAAGTGAAAAAACTATATAGTTTCATTTCAGTTTTGTACTGCACCATGCATTGCAATCAATTATATATCTCTTTAGCTTCACAGTTAAAATAGCAACATTAGTTGCTTTCTTAGTTGTATTATGAAAAACGTCTCACAAAGTATTGTATGTGGCATAAATTTCACAATTGCTCAATTTAGTAGTTTGAAAAAACAATTTTTAATTTCTTTTCTAAATATGAGTGATCTTAACTTTCATTGCCAAGTAATCTTATGAAATTTATAAAATAGAGATTAAGAAATATTATATATTTTTACACTAGATTTTGATAATTTACTTCAAAATAAAAATAAAGCCCAAAATATCATAGCCTGCACATTCAACTTTTGGGTTGAATGCACTTGCATAATATTTGAATATAGAAAAAATGAAAAACACTAATATTGTATATAAAGCAAACAGGCAATAACTTGTAAACACAAAGAAACAAACAAACTTTTAACTTATCTAACCTGTGCAAATAATTGCTAAAACTGATAATAATGAAAACTATTATCATAAAGTTTAGCAATGAATGTTTTTGCTTTTAAGAAATTTCCTAGAAATTGAAAACCATGCTATCTTTACAATATAACATGCTTCCTCTTGAGGAAGAGGAAACCTTTTTTTACTGTCAGGCCCATCTGCTCTCAACTCCACTATTTCCTCCATCCATACATTGACAATGGTATTAAATGACAATATAACAATCCCTCTTAACACATTTATAACTAATTTTAAACCCCTACAATCCAAATATCAATTCATTTTTTCAATTAACACAATATTGAAATAACGATTTGAAAATCTATCTGACAAAATCGCCATTTTCTTTAAAATATATTCACTATTAATCATATGTCATCAAAATGCAAAGCAAGGATTGCTCAAATTGAAAATTTAATGCTGCCAAGAGATTCAGAAGGCTTAAAATTAGTTATAAACTTCAGTTTTAGAACAAAAATCAACTTTTGAAGCCCTTCTAAAAATGAATTTCCTTCCACCAGTTTCCATATACAGTCACACTAAGTAAAAATTTAAATTGATAGCTCACAAATCAGCTTAGTAAGTGAAAAAACACATTTTCACCTCAATTCAAACATGAAGAATCCAAATATGAATTCATTTCATCAATTAAAATAATATTGAAATAGCGGTTTGAAAATCTATCAGAAAAAATTTTCTGAATCTATTTTGACTTAATGATTGCAACAGAGAAAATTTTTGAAAATCCTTAAAGACAATGGCTATCCCATTAAACTCATTAGAAAATATTCAAACAAGATGTTTAAGGAAAATAACAAAGAACAACTTCACAAAGCTGACAATGATAAGAATAATATTTGTCAAGTATATTTAAAACTTCCATATTTAGGCAACCAAATTAAAATGTTAGATGAAAAAATCAAAATATTGAGCACCAATTTGAAATTCACCAAAATTGTTCCAATATTAACATCCTTTGCAAAAAAGAACATCCTTAACAACAAACATCTTATCCCTAAGAAATTAGTTTCTTCTGTAATTTACAAATATGAATGTGATGATTGCAATAAATCATACATTGGGGAAAATAAGAGACATCTGGGAACAAGGATGAAAGAACACTTAAGAGGACATTTAAATTCTGAAATGAAATCAAGAAAGAAAATTTTAAGATATTACTAAGATCAAAAGATTATAAAATTGATGAACAAATTTTTATTAAAGCTGCAAACAAAGAAAAATTACTTAACAATGCAAGATAACATCAAAAATTCTAGATTTATAGTGCATGCAACATATTTATAATTTCCTTTAGTGTAGTTTGTTGTAAAATATTTATTTACTGCATTTGTCATACTGACGATGATTCTTAGTAATTGAAACTGGTCTAAATTTTTAACAGTGCTATATTTTCAAATATTTTGAAACTCAGTATACTTGCATTTAAATATATATATATATATATCCCCAGCTAAATTTTTTTTAAAAATTCTCATCATAACCGCGTTTCCAAATCTTTGAAATTTTGCAGGGTAGTGTCTCCTTAATGTAGCTACCTTCATGGCAAAAATATTTAAATTCGAGTGAATACTACGGGAGCAATGGCCAGAAAATAGCTTTTTAGGGGAGAAAGTGCGATTCCTGCTAAATGCCTTAGAAATTTAAGACCATTTTCCGCCAAATGCAAGGTTTTTGCATTTTTTATAGCAAAAAGCGGAATATATATATATGTATATATAGGTAAGCAAGGTTGAATGACCTTGCTCTGCTCGCCAAAGCATACCAAGGAGTAGAGGAGGGTTTCAACGCGTTGACATGATAGTACAGTGTTCGTGATTGGATCATTTCTCCCATAATAGCATCGTAGTTTCCGCGGGTTTCCAACTCATCCGCCGGATATAAATGTGGACTCCGATTATGGTAGTTTGCTGCTGCTCAACGTTGCATAGATTGATCTCTTCATTTTTGTGAGTGCTAAACAGATAATTTAGTAATTCACTCCAATTTTCGGAGGTGTTAGTGTTTATAGTGCTCACCCTATGGGGAGGCATGGTATGTAGTGGTTTTAGAACAACTTTTGTATATGTTGCACAACTGTAAAACTGAGACTTGGGAATACTGTCTAGCTCAGACATATCAAGGTACGTGTTGCTATTTTTAGCAATAATTTTAAATTCTTTGTTTTTGTCAATTATAGTGTTTTCAATATCTTTTATTGTTCTTTTTAAAGATTGTAAGTTACGTGTTTTTCCCTTGTCTAGAATATAATTATTACGTTTTAGGACTTTGGTGATTGTAAGAGGACCCGTCCAGAGAGTGGCTAGCTTACGTGTTTGTTTATCATTGAATGTTTGGATAGGTTAAAATGAATATACCTTATCGCCAAACTTATGAGGTGCACCATAAAGATGGTTGTTGTAATTACATGTTTGATGAACTGCGCTCTTTTTGTTGAACATGCAGATTGTTTCATGTACACTTTGTAGTTCTTGTAATAAACTTTTGATGTAGTTTTCTTTCAAACAAATTTTATTGTGGTGAATTTGCTGACCTAAGAAAATTACTGATGTTTGAAGTAATTTATATTTTTTGCTGTTGAATTTTAAACCAGACTGTTTTAATAAGTTTAATATTTTATCTAGATTATTAATATGTTCGTCAATGATTTTTGATGCTACTAAATTGTCGTCAACATAAACGCGGCAATACCATCTTCTAAATTGTTATTGGATGTTTGTAGTATTTTAGTTACATATCATTGAAAGGTATCAGGGGCATTGCAAAGCCCAAAAGCCATATAAAGCCACCTAAACAGACCGCATGGTGTGGTGAATGCTGTGTTCTCAATGTCGGACTTTCGCATTGGGATTTGCCAGAAAGCTTTGCACAAATCGAGTGTCATGAAGAATGAATTCTGGTATGCAGTATACAATATTTCCTCAATACACGGTAAAGGATAATCGTCTTTTTTGTTATGTCATTTAGCTTTCTAAAATCAATGCAAAGGCGATACTTGTCATTTTGTTTAATGAAGATATTCGGTGATGCATAAGGGATCGTAGATGGTTGTATTATTCCATTGTTTAATAAATCTGTAATAATTTTAGTATATTCTTTCTTAAGATGTTCTGGTACAGGACGCACTGGTTGGCGTATAAGTCTATTGTGTGTTGTTTTGATGTTGTGTTCTTCGCTGATGGCTTTGCCAACACTGATGGTATCACAGTTAACTATTGATGAATGGTTTTTTAATATGGAAATCTATTGTTGGATTTGTTCTGAAGTTAGATGAGGGTATCTATTTTTCCTAATTTCTGGAATTGCATTGTCACTGCTCTGGTTATCAGATATTTCCAAGAATAATACAGGTTTTGGTTTGTTTTGTACTACTGTAACAATTGTTGATGTGAAAATTTTTATATTTGATGGTGTTATTGTGAATAAATTGCGACTTTTGTTTAGGATAGTGGTGGTGACTTTATTATCACAGCTTTTTAAGATGGATGCAAGAATAACGACCTTTTTGGAATTCAATCCTTGTTGGTTATCGATAACAATATCAGAACAAATTGGGTTTTTAGACTCCAAAGCAATAAAACGCCAACTGAACGGCTCGATTTTAGTGGTTTCAACTGGATACAAAGTTATGGAATGGTTGTTGACAGTTTGCAGATTTTTGGTAATATTAGTGTTATTTGGATGCAATAGTTAGCGTCTTGTCTTGGAAATTAATTGTACAATAATATTTCTCAAGAAATTCCTTACTGAGAATTAACTCATAAAGGAGTGTATGGTTCATTGTATCTACAATGAGTGTATCATGTGTACACTTGGTGATTGATTAAACCTTTAGTGTGAAGGTAATTGCTGGAAGCATTGATGAGATGATGGTCATGAGATTCAATATTATCTCTTGTGATCCCGATTAAGTTATTGCATGTATCTGTAAATATAGAAACAGATGCACCAGTGCTTACAGTTGCCTGGATGATGACCCTGTTTATTGTTATTGGTAGGGGTTTTTATTTAATGTTGTTGTTACTAGGATCAAATGTGCATGGCTGAGAGGTGATGTTCTTACTCATTTAAATATTCTTCGTCTTCTGTGTTGAAATCATAGATGGCTTTCTTCATAAATATAGGTAGTTTCTCTTTAACACTGCATTTTTGTTCAAATCGGCAGTGAATTGACAATGGCATACCATATCTAATGTAAGTAAGTAAATCATGTGACGAATGCTTTGCTGAAGTTCTGCTGAGTCTGTAAAGTTGTTTAACTTGGAGGATGTATTCCTTTATGTCGTCCTCATTTTTGTACTGGTTGTGTTATTTAAGATAATTTTGTGTTGATTGCATCCAGTGGGTGCATGGAAATTTGAATGAGTAATCTGTAATCTGATTTAATTGCGATATCTAATGTGAGATAATAATTACACACTTTTCCAGTGAGAAAGTTTGGAAATTGTGTGAGTGCGTGCTCTTGGCTTGCTCGTTGTATGATTAAATTTTGCTCATAAGAGAAGAACCATTTCTCAAAAGTTGGAAAGATTCCGTCAGCTTTTCCAGAAAATTTACGTGGTGGCATTCTAATTTTTAGATTTTCATCGATGGTTTTGTAAAATTTTGTCATGGTGATCAGCATAAAATAAAAGAAAGGATTTTTTCAAATGGTAGGGGACTGGTGTACACAATGCCCTAAATTTTGTTCATTTGGATCGGAATTTTAGCAATCTTAGGAGTAGCAGCCTTTTGAAATAACTGTAAAATAGTTAGTTGCGTTTTTGTTTTTTGCATTTCTTTTTTTAATGCTCTTTGAGATTACCTGTCCAGTGACTTGTATATTCTGGACGTTGCATTCGTCAACTTGCTTAAGTAATTTGGTATTAGACTGCAACAATTTAAATTTTTCTTGATTTGACATTTGAATCTCTTTTTGGATATTAGTATTTTTTCTTCTAGTGCATGAAACTTAAGAAGGATTGCGCGGTTTTCCTTCTCTAGTTGACTGCAGTTAATTTTCAAATCATCCTGTTCTTGATTAAGTTTATTTAATTATCATTACAGAGGGTCTGGTTTTCCTTGTGGATTAGGTCGAATTGTCTAGCGTTTTTGATCTGCATAAGGTCAACTTTCTCACTAAGTTTTGTAATTTGATTTTTGAGGAATGCAATTCTTTTGAGAAGCTCTTCTCGTGAGCAAACGTCTTCAGATGTTTAGATTTATGGCTTCTTGTATTAGGCATTTCGTCAATTGCTGTTTAAGGGACTTCGACTTGTAAACTTGACTGACATATCGATAACTAATAATTAAGTATGTTAGCTAGGGTTTCCTGCAAATTAAAAAAAAATCAGTTTCGTGACAGCACTGAGAAACGATATTTCCACCTGCAGTCCAATTGTAAAAAGGTTCCATCCTCTCTTAACAGGGGTCAACGTCTTCTTGTCAGTTACTTAGCTTCCACTGACAGCTGTATAGTTAGTTATGAAACAATACGTGTACTCGGGGTCCTGTAGTGGGCGCCATGTGGCATTGGTGAGAAATTAGGATACTTTCCTACTAATCTATCCTATTGAGGGTTTCGAGTTGATGTGTGGATGGACTGATGCTACAAATAATTCATTAACTCATCCTGCTAGTATTCCCTATCCTAATAAAAGTTAAAAGTAAACAGGAAATCGTGTTAGGGACGAGTGGCAACACTCGGCAACCCAATACAGATAACCTTTTCAAAGAGTTGTGAAAGACTAGAGCTCTAATTAGATTAAGAAATAAGAAGCCCTAACTCTTGGATGCAAGTGCTAAATAAAATAACCTAAGCTCAGTGCATTTCTCATCTCATGCAATTTAGATGAAAGCAATAATAACAATTTTAATAGTGAAGGACAAGCAGTACAAAACCCCTAGCTTTACACCTAACCTAGTTAAAGGGACATGCCAATCAACTCGTATGCTGTCTGGGTGCCCTTTAATGATGCAGTTAGAAACACATTTTTATTAAATAACGAAGTCAAAAGAAAATAAAAGTAAAAAGAATTTACTGAGAATATATTGAAGAGAAAACAAAATGAACAATACTTGAAGATGTATACAAAAATTAACCAATATCAGTAAACAAATCATACCATCAATTATTTATCTTTTCTTAGTGTTCTGCCATTCTTATTTGACATTGTTTTTCTGTAGGGTTCTGACCTTCACTTAACAATTAATTTGATAAACTTAATTTCACTGGTCTTCGAAATTGTAATTCATTACTTAATGGATGCTAAAAAAATTTTTTTCCACATATCAGGCACTTGTCACAGTCGCCATGTAGTGTCCCCACTTGTTAAAGATTGACCATAATTAGCTTTAACTATTACTTTTCTTAGTCCATATGTATTCTTTGTGACTAGTGAGATTCGAAAGCATCTCTGCCATCCAAGTTATTACAATTATTTAAGTTATTAATCACGATTGCAACTATCTTGGTTCTAAATAATTAACTGACTTCCCTTTAGATTGACAACAGCAGTAGATGAAGCTGAACCGTAAAATCAAGAAGGATTGATATCTAGTGGTGATCACCATTTACTATGCAACTATGTAAAAAATGGGTTTTTAAGGTAAATAATATAAAATTTTTAAGATCAAAGTTTGCATTTTTTAGTTAAAAATGACAGTCTTATTAATTTACGTAAATCATTGAGTATAAGTCACCACCATGTGTCAGCTGCACCCAGAACATTGTAGACTGTTTTTTGAGTTACAGCTATGCAGCACGTAACAAGCCGCATTTGCCAACATGCTATCCATTCATTTAGCAAACTTAATTCAACCACAATTACAAAATGAGCTAAAACATTGCAACACATGTTATTGAGAAGCCGAACCGGCTTCTGAAATATTCATACCACCTGCCCTAGGCAATGCCACATGTATCTTGTGAAAAGTGATTTATATATCATAATTCACGAAAACATTAACGCTCAAAACAGGGTTTGCATTTTTCCATCCTAAAAATAATAAACTACCTGCGGCTCAACCCGACCCAACCTGTTTAAGATTGCTCCGTAACCTGGTCCGGCCTGTCTAATTCCTAACTCGTGATCGAGTCGGTTTGACCCGTTTCCCACTTTGATTCAGAGACAGTTGACTTTCAAAATGTCAATTAATAAATCGACTTTCATAATTCAATAAAATCATTCCCCTAGTCCCATTTCTATAACACTTGCTTTAGCTAGAGTTTTTGAAGAACATGTTTCTGAAATATCCGTCAAAGGCATGCAAGTCAACTTTGATAATTGTTATTTTTCCTTCAAGAAAAATTGTTCAACAGCCGTCTTACTTTGTTGCATAGAATTAATTACATTTACAATATTCTAGGTTCCAAGGAATTACTTTCTTTCAATATAGTAGCGTATTTAATAAAAGTTTGCAAAATAGGCTAACAAATCTAATCGAATAAAAATTAATTCTAAATGCTAGTTGAATGGTTGAGTTATTGAGACTACATGAAAGAGTGGACGCAGGAGTATAAATTGTATAAAAACAGTATCGCGAAAATTTCATCTGTAAATAAATAGATAAATTTATTATTGCTCACAAAGCATGCGGAAATCGCATCTTTTTGAAGTGATAGATTGTAGTTTAACTACAGCGGACAACAAAGCAACAGTTAAGAAAGTAGAAAGTGTATGTAAATACATAGCTTTACATACAAACAATTATCTAAAGAAGAATACTCTCGTTCAGAATATTGTGAAGAAATCATATTACAAAATTTAGTGTATTCAAATGCAAAAACAATGGAAACTCTTAAAATGTCTTCAAAAATGAGTACACTGATGTTGTTAACTTGGCATCTAGAAGCAATTTTATTGAACGTTGGAAATGTTATAAATGACGGAAAGTGCTTGTTACATAAAAAATGTGAACTTCTAAACGTGATAAACGAAAAAATATAGTTTTTACCAAGTCAATACAATATTTTTCGAAAAGTCATCCACATTCAGTGTTAGTTACATGATAAATGTTTCATATAGCATTTTCATTCTCTTTTTACATATAAGCTTGTTGATATTTACAGGGATTAATACGTATATACATAAGAACTGTGCAGACTCACCATTTTGTGCATTTCTTTACGTAATTTATACTTCTTTAAAGTCTAAAATTCCTTACTTCCTTTAACAATAACTCAGTATTGAAATGAAATACATGTCATTACAAGCCTGTCGATTTTAATGCATTTTTACGAATAATTACATCTATATATTTGCATATAGGCTCTTCGGAAAAAGTAATTCCTTATTCATTGGAATTTCTTTGAATATTAACGAATTTCTGCGGATTAGCATGTCTATAACAGTAAAAAAGTTAGCATTTTTCAGTAATTTTGGTAAGCAACCCGGCATTCTCATGCATTGATTCAAGCGAAATCCCTTCAATATATTCCAAATAACAAGATGTAGTGCAATGCCTTCAAGGCTTAGTTCTAAAACTATTGATGTTCAATATTTATGTTAATGACATCAATTTTAGTGAAAACATAAAATGTGTCCAAAATTATAATCACACCCTACTGCATTCAACCAACTATTTCAATGTATAAGGGGGAATACAAAGTGCAAAATTATACACTGACAAAAATAATCGGAAGTTAATTGTTAATAATGTAGAATCATCACCCAGGCCGAGATGTGTATCTAAGAGTATTTCTTTAGTAACACTGCCATACAGTTTCTCCATAGCAGGGTAATGTCTATCATAATGAACTCTGTTGTCTATAACACCTTTTTCGCTTGAATTAATCCAAGTTAATTTCCATACGACTATAACAAGTAATGACAAATTTTTAGGTAGCTCCAATACACTCCAGTTCGTTATGAGAGAAGTGGGCAACTGCCTGAAGTGTTATCCATTCACTGAGAATCAATCCGCCACTCCGAGGATTCCATATTCCAGCAACTCAGCTCATGCTCACAAGGACAAAATTTATTATGTGTACTCTAATTATGTGTGGTTTAATAACATGAGTAACGTGCAAAGATGCAGAGACACTAGATGCTGAACAAATAAAAAGCTACGTAATCATTAAAGCAGCTTCCTACCCTACATATAAAATAGTTATGATAAATATCACTGCGTGACACTAGCTGCAACAAAATAAAAAGGATAATAATATGTATAAACTGACTACAAGCTAAAGCAGTTTCCTAACCTACAAATAAAATAGATACAATCAATAACAATACAATATAATACAAAATAAGGCCATTATCGGTCTCTTTATGGGTCTCATAGGTTGTAACAAATTTAGATCTAAAATAAGATAATAAATAAGTAACATTCCTACGGGTGGCTGACTGGCCTTATGATTATTCAATATATTATGATACAATTATGAAATTTTTCTTTCAAATCAATATTGGAATGCCGGGTTAAGCCTAAATATGTTAAAACAGATACATTATTGCTAATTATTCAAAAACTGCTTATGAAATTGATTTGAAACTGGGCGGAATCACTTTCTAATATGGTTTTATATAAAACCTTTTAGAATCATATAAATTTTGTATTTGCCAAAGTGTTTGGTTTGGGGCAGGATGTCAGGATAACATAGAAAGTATGTAGAAATAATATAAAATGAGAAATTATTTAATAAGTTATGATACAATTATATGATTTCTATTTCAAATCAATATCAGAATGCCGGGTTCAGGCTGAATATGTTAATTAGATATATTATTGCTTGAATGTGGGTAGAACAAGCTAAGAAATCGCAAATTATAAATATTCGCCAATCTCTCAGCGAGATTTCATCGTATGGACTTTGCACCTAGTGCATTCAATTGCAAATTTAATTTTACATCTAAAAAGTTTATATGATAAGAGCCACGAGGCGCCTTGGCTCCGAGAAGTTTCTTATATTTAATAATATATTAATGTAGAATGATGTATATGAAAATAATATGNATTATTCAATATATTATGATACAATTATGAAATTTTTCTTTCAAATCAATATTGGAATGCCGGGTTAAGCCTAAATATGTTAAAACAGATACATTATTGCTAATTATTCAAAAACTGCTTATGAAATTGATTTGAAACTGGGCGGAATCACTTTCTAATATGGTTTTATATAAAACCTTTTAGAATCATATAAATTTTGTATTTGCCAAAGTGTTTGGTTTGGGGCAGGATGTCAGGATAACATAGAAAGTATGTAGAAATAATATAAAATGAGAAATTATTTAATAAGTTATGATACAATTATATGATTTCTATTTCAAATCAATATCAGAATGCCGGGTTCAGGCTGAATATGTTAATTAGATATATTATTGCTTGAATGTGGGTAGAACAAGCTAAGAAATCGCAAATTATAAATATTCGCCAATCTCTCAGCGAGATTTCATCGTATGGACTTTGCACCTAGTGCATTCAATTGCAAATTTAATTTTACATCTAAAAAGTTTATATGATAAGAGCCACGAGGCGCCTTGGCTCCGAGAAGTTTCTTATATTTAATAATATATTAATGTAGAATGATGTATATGAAAATAATATGTTAATATAGGATGATCGAAAATCAAGGAACATTGATATATGCAGCTATTGATTAGCAAGAGAATGATAGAATTTTTGTGACTATAGCGTCAAAATTGACTTTGCAGTAGCCTTCTGAATTGTGACCAGCGCATTTTTATAATCAGTTTGCTATAGAAAGGCCAAAGGAATTTCCATTTAGTAACAGAATGTGTTATGTAATAAAAATGACGATTTCAATCTATCGCATTTATTGCTCTAAAAATTTTAAAAAATAAAAAATTAGCTTATCATAGAGCTATTCAGCGCGCATTGAATAATATTTAAACTGTGTTGACAGCATTAAAATTCATAGAGTAATGGGTATCCAAATTTGGTCTACTCCATTAATTATAATAATCAATTCTTACAAAAGGGAAAGATTGATAATTTTGTTTGGCCAACACTGTGTGAACAGTATAGATAAATTCGAAAAATGAAATATAGTTTCACATGGAGCTAGTCAGCGCGCACATTTTGGTATGTAACATTAGTCCATAACTTTAGTAGTCGTAGAGTATTGGCTTTCCGAAATGCATCAGTCTATGTCGTTTAGTAGAAATTCAAAAGTTGAAATTAGTGTTAATTACTCAAAGGGAATAGTAATTAAAAATTAACTAAAAAGATTGCAATATAGAACTGAAGGAGCTCTAAACTATGGTGGAAACAGCTAAGGAATAGGATAAGAATTGACAGAGTATTGACTGTCTAAACATTTAATAGTTAGAATATTAAATTTAAAAAGATGGCTTTTAGAGAAGAGCAGAAAGTCATCAAAATATAGTGATTCATGCACTATTTTTTAAGGGCCTTACTAACCCACCCACCTTCCCCTGCCTACCACACCCCGATAGTGTTTTATCGTGTTTATAACTTATCAATTTTACCGTAATAATATTATTAACAATCTCACATTTACTAACTACTTTTCATTAAACAGTTCACAAGTTTTTGCCTTACAAACTCTACTCAATCTGTAAGCCACATCAAACAACTTGTTTCTTAAGTAAGCATTCATTAAATTCCCAACAGGGTCCATAAATTATTCTCAAAACAACGTCACTTCCACTAAAATCCAGTTTCTAAATGCGACCTCTAGCAACCCATAGTTTAACTGACTTTCTTGAAATTTCTTCATTTCATGTACCCAAACTTTGCAAGATCGTAGCTCAGTCAATTCTTAACTGATTTTAACGAAATAAAGTTTTTTAGAAAGATCATCAATTAAATTTTAATTTTCTTAAAGGGAAGTGTCAATCATTAGCGTGGTTTAGGGTAGGTTTTTTGGAATATGTTAGACTGCAATTGAACTATAATAACCATAAATATTATAACAGAAACCACTTAAAGTTTTTCATTTCAACTATTTACTATTATCCATCAAGTATTTAAGAAAAAAATATAACAAGACACCACATTCTTATCATAGGAAGAAATTAGGCTCGCATTACAAGAAATTTAAACAGTGCAATGTGACGTCATCAAATAACTAGTGAAAGTGCAGCATAAATTATACACTATGCTTAACTGTAAAAGAAAGAGGTTTTTTAAAAATTTATACATCTTAAAATTAATAGATTAACTAGCTCATCATTAATTGTTTAAATGCGATAGGTTTACTATGCAATGCAAAAAAAAGTTTGTTTGTAGCCATAGTTCTTCACGAGTCAAAATTTTGCAAAAAATTTTATCCCATATGTCAATTTATAAAGGTAAAAATGAAGTAGATGCAATTGAATTTAATTTCATGAAAATGCCAAATACCAGATGTTCAATTACATCATCAATTCTAATTGGTTGTTGCTAATACTATAAAATAATGTAAAGATCTTATCTGTATCATTTGAATTTCTTGAGTCAATTTTGCATTTAATGAATTTAAGAGTTAAGTTGTGTGAACAAGGGAAATACCTTAAATTATTGATTATTGAAGAGGATCAAGACAAATTTTTT
>CABFPE010000333.1:191266-226649 GCA_900660155.1 Hofstenia miamia | reverse complement strand
TATATATATATATATATATATATCCCCATTATGGTAATTTCCTAAAGTGAAAATTTCAAAAGCTCGTTGAAATGTTACATTTTGTTTTCTGAAGTAATAAACTTTGGTGATTTGGCATTGTTTGCAATACTAATAAGATTCCTGTCAGTATTGTTGTTGAAAGCAAAGGTAAATTAGTAAATAGATTGTGTCATTCTGTTAATTTGCTATAAATACAAGTTCACTGATAAAAAAATATTTATTTTCATTTAATTTTTCAATTTTTTAACAATTCGTTTTCAATATTTTCAAAATCAAAATCATTATTTATATTTTGTAATTTAAAAGCTGAAAATGGATTTTTTAAATCATTTACATAAATATTGTACCAACTCAAAATGTTGACTAGTGACATATTTGACGGTAAATTCAAGTTGTATAAAAGGATAACTTTTTTAAAATTATATATTGGGGGCATTACGCAGGCCTACTTTAATGACGGCCAGGCGACCTGGAGTCATAAATATTGTAACAAAACTTTAAATACATTCAAAAGCAGAAATGTGTTAGAAACTTTTGCTCAGATATTCAATGTTGCAAATTTCTTCACTTCTGAAGCCTTACCACAATTGCATTTGCTTAAAATAAGTAGAGAGCTAATGGTTATTTTTATACTTTGTTGAACAACCTCTCTAATCCGTAGTTGAGATGTACGTCAAATAATTTATTTTAAATATAGTTTTTATTTTGATTGGCCACATTTTTTTCAAAGTATTTTTAAACAATATCAATTATAACAAAATGCTTCAATAACTGTCGAGCCGTTTAAAATAACAAATTCTTTACAATTAATTTTTGAAACAACTTTTTTTCATCAGATGCTGGTATGAGATTGAAGTTTTTTGCTGGTCTCGTTTTAGGAAATTCTACTGCAAATAGCCAGTATCCACTGCATACAGTTGATCTTCGTTTACATGAAAATTCCGACAACTTACATGCAACCAATCGAATATGCAATGGTGGCAAATTTTTTAAGATAAATCATTTTAGTTCAGATAATTCCCAATCTATCAAATTTGAGCAAAGGCGGCTTCCCTCCCAATTTTCTTTATTTTCGAAATAGGGTCACTTTAAGGAGAATTCATTAGCCAGAGTTTCTATAATCTATACGTTTCTGTATTCTATTACCATGAGATGCAAAAGCAATTATTCATTTTGCTGCAGTTCACTTTTTTATGGTAACAATTTTGAGATTATCAGAATATGTAGATGTATCATAGGTATAGTATTATAACATAGTGCCGGCGTTTTGCAATCATTTCAAATTTAGATTTCTGTATTGATAAATTCACAACATCTACAATGTTTCATTACTGTATTTACAATGCAAACCTGCTAAAATCACTGATATGCACTTTACTCATTTCAACCGAATAGCAACATATTTTATCAAAATCATACAAAGCATTTCAGATAAATTCAATACGCTAGTAGACTAAAGATACCCTTATCAAACAGTATGTTTCTTGCATTCCATATACTGCAAGCAAATATTATATATATATATATATATATATATATATATATATATATATATATATATATATATATATATATATATATATATATATATATATATGTATATATATATATATGTATACCCCTTTTCACATTTTCTATCATTTGAAGGTGTTTTAAAAACGGTTTATATTGTTTGTATAATACAGTTAGCTTTAGGTATAAGCTATTACAAAATCATGTAGCCATCTAATGTAAACTAAAATCACTAATGTTTTCCTGTTCAGAAAATGAAAATAATTCAGTATCTTGCTGTCTATCTGAAGAAACACTGAATGAAGCGTGATGTTCATTACTATTGTAAATATATATATATTGAAAATACAGTGCTTTTAGAACACGATATGTACTCCAATTTTCAATTCTGCAATATCTCTAATGTAAATGGATATGTGTTTGCATCATATTTTATAACAAAGGCATTGTTATTCTACAATAACATTCACATTTGTCACATGAGAAAGTCGCTACGCGATATAATTTTTTCTGTTTTTGAAATTTTATGTTAGTTTTATATTTTCATGAATACTTTTATTTAGCTAGGTATTCTCAAGCATCGCCACAATGAAAATATATATATATATATATATGTATATATTTACTTGGCCTTCATTCATTAATATATCTTTACTGATTAAGCAGCAAATCCAACCAAATAAATGTGAATATAGTAGTTTGCGTCAAATTTCGTAACTGGCCACCTTAAGTTGGAAAATTCAATTTCCTTCTTACACGAAATCAGATTATAGAATAATATAGTTTTTTCAATGCTTTTTTAACTTATATAAAAGTCATGAGTCTATACATAATTAAATCTGTTTTCACTATGAAATATCAAATTCAAAGGCTTTTTCGTATCACATTTAGTGTATGGTCTGGTCATTGTATTATTTGAAATTCATTGACACTTTTAATATATAATTTTATATACTTTTAATAAATTTAATATTTACAGAATTTTTGAAATAGTATTTGCTTCCCGCCATTTTTCATTCATTTTCAAATATTAAGCTTGATTTAAATCTTAACATGATGCTTCTTTCACCTAATGTGAATATTTGTTGAGTAAATAAAAAACAATATATTTCATTTATGTTGACACTATTGGTCGTTATCGGCAAGCAAATGGTATGATGTAGCACCTCTACATTTCTGATGTAAGATTGAAACTTTATTCAAACTGTATGGCCCTCTAACTTTTCCAAGATTGCTTTCTTATTTGTATTTTTTGCGTCGTTTAAGTGAATTACCTCAATGTAGTTTCCATTAAAATGCTTTTTAGATTTACTACATTTTATCAAATTAAATATTTGATTTATTATATTATAATAATAATTAACCTAAACAAATATTGTAAATATTTACAATCAACAATTTATTGATTTATTAATAATGTAATTATTAAATAACCTACACAATGTATAATATGCAGAGAGATTTATTGGATGATTTCACATGCATCTACTAACTGGGAAGCTCTACAATTATATAATTTCTGTTATTAAGAACTAGAAATCATTTAGCATTCCTTTCAGATATTTCTAAAAAACTAATTAAGATGCTTAAGTAGTACAAAGACGCACACCATTTTTTTTCAGCTTGAACAGAAACTCAATGAAAAGCGTCTATGCAGTCACAATTTTTTTACACCAAGTAGAAATAATTTTTAACATTTCCTGTTTTTCATCGCTTTTCGGTCATTTATAAATCAATGAATATTGTACTTGAGCTAAAAAAAACTACCACTACATCATATTCTATTGAATTGCCAGTAGCCTGTCAAATATTTCATGGGAATTCTAATGAAAAATCGGGTGATATGTTTTAAAATGAATCATCAAAAACCGAACTTTTCCCTCAACTTATCGATATTAACCTCAAAAATTGACATTCTTCTGAAATGTATCGTGTTATTACATGTTTTCATAACTGCAGTACCTCATCTTAATATACTAATAGTAACTAACCCAATTTTAATAGAAAAAAATTATGCATATATTTTTTCAATTTTATACTAAAACTTCAGGTGTATTAAGAAATTTTCTGTATTGCATGGAACATTATAGGATGCAATTTTAGTTTTGAAAATGAATATACAGTGCGTTCGGAAAGTCTCTCCGCAGTGAGATTTTTAAATTGTTTAAACAATTTATTTAAATAGTTTTATATGCTATATGAAACAAGTTTATTAATTATAGAAATCACATTTTGATCTACAATAAATGTTGAAAATGACGATCATTATTGTTAAGACACATGTTGACTCTTCGAATCTTGTTCAGAAAGACCTTTTGAAGAGCTTCATATGTTATCGAAGTAATGAAATCAGGTATAGCATCTTTGAGTTGATCGATTGTTGTAGGGCTGTCTTTATAAACACAACATTTAGCTGCTCCCCAAACATAAAAATCTGGCCAGGTCAGATCAGACTAACGAGGTGGGCAAATATCCTTTGAAAATACACGTACATCAAACACATCTTTTAATAATCGCATAGTCGAATGGGCAATGTGAGCCGTTGTTCCATCTTGCTGGAAGTACCCGTAACTTTTCTCATTGTTGGTAAGTTGGCTGATTGGCAGAACTGTGTAAGTTATTTAAATGAGTTTGGATTACATATAATGGATTTTTACCGCAGAGATACTTACTGAATGCACTGTACAACTAGTTATTACAATAAACTTTGTCTGATCAATTTACTCATTAGAGAACAAAGTTTTGCATAAACTAGATGCTTTAGTTGTTCACTGTTTGCAATGAGTAATTTCAAATATTTGCTGATTTCTAAATTTATTCAAATGGTTTTAAATTCGTTTTGCAAATGTGACCATTTTTAGGCTTTATGGATCAATAACTTAACAATGTTCTCAATTGCAATTCTCCTCATTTCTTTACAATTGGCCACAAGTAAGCTTTTCCATTTGTGTTGAAGTCTTCTTTCCTTGTTTGCTAAATTACGGAATTTTGAGATTGTTAAGAAATATATTTAGGTTCATTCATTAATGGCACCTACCAAGCATCTGAAAATATCATGGACTATGAAAACTCAACTGAAACGTCAACAGGTAATATTCATGCTTCTGTATATCACACTTAAGTTAATATCACACTAAGTCGCTCATACAACCTGAGTTTTTAGTTATTTTCGTTTTATAAAGCATTTAGGATTTTGTTTCAAAAGCAATAATATTGAATAAATTAATGAAGTATGCAATAAAGTTTGTCAAACTATAAGTTTTTGAAAATTTTTCATAAAGAATTTAATATTAATATAAGATTATCATTAATATTTATATCAGACGGTTTTGTTATTACAATCTTTGATATCTAATATTATAATAGAAGAAAAAGAAATGTTGATTTGTACAATATAAAATATTGTTTACAACTCTAAATAGCGTCAAAAATACTACACAAGTACAAAAAACAAATATAAACTTACACAAATGAATATTTACAAAGGCAATTATAACTAATGGCCTGGGCTATGGCGAATTTATATGCGGTCAATTCAATAGTTAGTATTATAAAATTTGAATCCTCACCATTTGTATTCAAGTCTTTCCTTTGTATAACTATGGAAGTGTTTATTTTATTTTGTCTTTGAATGCTCTTATTTTATTGATTTGTCTTATAGATTTGGATATATTATTCCATACGATTATTGATGTATTGAGAAAAGAATTTTTCATTATTTTCTTGTTATATTTAAGAGGTTTAATTTTTAGGGTTCTGTAATTATATCTAAACGATATTTTGGAGGATAAAACATTAGATTTGTTATAGGGACAATATTATTAAATATTTTAAAGAAAGTAGTGAACGCATTTTTATAAAAAATACACTGTGGATTTAGAAAAGTTTTTGTTAATTTTTTTATTTCTGCATTCTTGTTATGTAAATGATTAACTGCTAATTTTATAGCCCAATTTATTTGTACATTGATTTTATTCAAAAGTTGTTGATTTATGTCAGTATATAGTATGTTTCCATAATTAAAGTGACTTAGTATTAATGTGTGAATTGATTGAATCTTTGCTTTTGGTTGGAAGTTGTTGAGATATATTGCTGAGAGCCTTAATTGAAATAGTCATTTCCTTCATAACATTATTTATTTGCTTTGAAAAATTAAGTTGAGAATCAAAAATTATACCTATGTACATATCATTAAATTTCAATTTATATTGAAAAACCTTTGTGTTGTTATGGTTAGATTTATGACTAATTATGCAAAATTGTGTTTTAAATGGGTCTATTCTCAGCCTTAGTGATGCAAAATATTGTGCAAAATAAATGCAATTCTCTTCAAGAAATTTTATGGCAATTTCAGGAGACTTATGTGAACTAAATAGCATAGTATTGTCAGTATATTGTATGACATTACATGCAGTCTGATTGCTCAAAACGTTTACATACATGTTGAATAGTAATTGTCCTAAAATTGTTCCTTGTGGAACACCATTTTTAATTAAAATCCAGTCAGATAAAATTCCATTTAGCTTAACTGTTTTCCTACGATTATGAAGATAACTATCTTTTAAGTCTGCACTTTTGTTTGTGAAGTCCATAATTTTTATTTTTTTTAATTAAAATGTCGTGGTTTATAGAGTCAAACGCCTTTAATAAATCTAAGCATGCAACTGCTGAAAACTCATCTAAATTGATACTATTTCTCCAATGTTCTGTAGCTGTTAACAAAGCATCATTAGTAGATATATACTTGCGTAAACCATATTGATTTTAGGAATACAAATTATGTTCAAGCAATTTTAATTTTCCACTGTTGTTTTGAATAGCATCCTTTTGCTATAAATTTTTGATAACATATTTTAAAATCAGCATATTTAGAGGGAGTCCGCGGACTTCAGACCACGCTAATTGGGAAAACTCACAAGTTGCTACTAAAATGAATTTTAAACACAATAATAGATTCATTTCTATTACATTGCTTTGCACAACTTTATTTTCATTGTAATAATTAATGGTTTTTTAAAAATTTCGAACTATTTCCTATTAAAGAATGTAAGAATTATATGTTTACTCGCATTGTGCTTTCACGTCCATTTTCATAAGATATTGAAATGAGTAATACATTTGAAGGGGCAGTTTGGCTCATAGAACCTCCCTCTCCAACTAAAAACCCTGGATGTGCACTTAGCTAATGCTCGCATGTAGATCTTTTAAGCCTTATCTAATCCTTGATCGATTTTAGGTAATTTTTCAATTGAAGCCACAGATGTGATTGTTATCAGTGAAGACACAACGCCAAGCACCCAGCCTTCAGAAGCAGTCACATCAACATCGAGTAAATTGAAAATGTTTCTTTGTTGATAGGGACTTTATATAAACGCCAGGGTTATCCAATTGTAGTGCAGTCGTAAATTACAGGCTCCAGTTTTATAATTATTCATATATTTTTTACTAATGCGATGAAAAATTTCGATATTAGGAACAGTTGTTCAAAACATCGTGTTATTAAAATCGATATTAAAATGCGCTTTCGACCAGGAGATACTAAGGAAATAATTAAAATATGTGATATGTTTAGCTAGAAATCATTTATTAGTAAAATTCGTTTCTAATATTTTTTCAGCTTTCACAGCAATTTATGAACAAATTCTAATAGCAACAATTATCATAATTCTGATTGCTTTATAATTTAATGAATGTGCTTTGCTATATAGATGTAAGAATCATGCAAAGGTTGGTCACGACATTAATCATCACGTTTTCCATGTATTTGACAAAAATTTCTATAGTGCATGCAACCATTTGTTTTACATTTCTCAATGTTATTTTGAAAGGCCATTATTCATATAAATTCAAGAAATATCTTTTAATAATAGCTGTATATAGATATATATATATATATATATATATATATATATATATATATAAATATCAAAGATGGAACAGGCTACCGGCTTGCAGCCGCTTTTAAATTTCATGAAAGGCCGTTGAAATTACCTGCCGTTTACCGGTCACAATCATAAAAAAATTTCTTGTTTTACCTTATAAAGAGAGAATATTTCTCTTAGTTTTAAAGGAATATCTGTGAAAATCTAAATTCAAAAATTTTTATAGCTTCAGCAATCTACAGTTTTACAATTAGCATGATAATTAAATTTACTTTCTCTCAATAATTTACAATAAATTAAATTGTTCTGCTTTTTGAAAAGGTAATTTGACTTTAGTTTTTGTGGTACTTAGTAATAATTTTTACAGACGTTGTTTATAATAATGAAAGTGTAAGCTATAAGATTTACACTTAAAAATTGAGATGCTTTTTACAAATCAAGCACGCTTTGATTTTTCTAATATTAGAGGGGAAGCTCAAAATAAATTTGAAAGATTTTCTGTTCCAAAGACATTCAAACACAAATGTCAGCTGACACACACTACTAAAGGAGTAATTATGTTTATCTTTAGTAAAAGAAATTTAAATATATGCATTTGTGTACTTATAAATTATTCAATGCTAACTAAGGTCAAATCTCACAGCAATATGAAGCATAGTGATTGATTATGCTGTTGTTGTGTTTTGCTAGAAATATAACTATAATAGTTTTAAGTTTGCGTATATTCAATATCAAGTCTTTGCATCACAATGTGTAATTTTCTAGATTAAAACAACTTATATATATATATATATATAAGAAACTTTTGAAATTTGTAGGTTTGCACTAGTGAAAATACCACTGACCAAATCTCAGACATTGGTTAAAGGAGAAGAATTTATTGCATGAAGCATTACTTAATAAACAATAATACGTTTAGAAAAGGTCTTATAACATGTCTTAAAATGCTTTAGAAATCGCTTAGAAGATTTATAGATGACGTTAAAAATGGCATCTATATCAGGTTTAGACGTGTTTAAAACGTTTAGAAATGATTTATAAGACCTCCAGAAGACATTTAGTAATTGCTTAGAAAACGTTTAGGGGACGTTTAGAAGACGTTTAGAAGTCGTTTTGAAGACATTGTGTAATATAATTGGTGGACACTTGATTTCCTTCAGCAATCTTTAGAAAAATGGTGTTTTATAAGACATTTAGAGGATGTACCTTAAGACATCATACAACGTGTTATACCATTATAAGACGAATAAAAACGTTTAATTGTTTATTGGATAACGCATATTTTTACGCATTTTTGAACAATTATGGTTTTACGCATATTTTACTAGTCAACTAGAATGTCATAATTCTACTCATAAATGACAAGTTAATAGCGTATAAAGATGTTATCTTTGGAGAATACATTGAAAAAACCCACAAAATACTATTTTGGCACCAATTTACGTTAAAGCTCCAATCATTACCGCTGAAATCGGGCGTGTCTTTTCGTCAATGAGCAAAGTTCTGTCCCGCAATGGCATCGCATCGATATACAAACACAAAATCAGTACATCATCATATGATTCTATTGAGTGTAATCCTTGCAAAAAAATTTGATGCATAAAAATTTTCAATCGGCGTTTTACGCATATTTTCTGATTTTTGGGCAATAAATGTTCATCCTTGCTTAGGTTGTAGAAACCGGTAACTCAAAATTTAGAGCTTGATCAGAAAGAGTAGCCAGCTCGAACTAGTGTTAACATTAGTGCAATACTGCTTGTAGTCCAAAATTCATCACTAATAAAATATTGGATTTGCATGAAGTTCTTAAACTATCTGATTAGATGAAGCAGCAAGAGCTTGGAATAAGGTAGTTGACAAAATTGTCTATTCAATGAATGATATTAACATATTACTGACTTGTGTAATGATCAATAATGCTAGTGACAAAATGCTGCTTAGTCATCAAATGTCAGAAATATATATGCATCAACATCATGCTAAAAAGAAAAATTTAAATATAATAATGAGAACATCTAACACAAAAATTGGCTTTAATATTCGAGAATGATAACACAGATCAATTATTACAACTAATTTTGTAATCTGATGATAAAAGTCGATTCTGAACGCTCCATCCGATTTTTTGGCAAAACATCTATATATATATATATATATAAAAGTCGATAGTCTGAACGGTACTAAAACTAGTCGAATATCTACTTGAAACTAATTGCTTACTTCCCAAGTGGGTTGCGGAATAAATCTTCCCTTTTGCTTAAGCTAATATCAAAATATTTAAATGTTTCCTAAGTACATTATCTAATTAGATAAACGTTTAAGACACTGAGAAAGTCACTTTACATTGTTCTTTGTAGCTCATTAAGGATGTATTTTAGAACTGTTTTGATTTAAATATGACATATATATATATTAATAATTTTAATTTCATTGAATATATTTAGCTGAAAAGCCACCAATGCAAGAAGTCTTTGTTAGAAAACCTTTCAAATTAGAAGAATTAACTAAAGAAAATACAAATGACTACGTAACAATGGAATTTTCACACATTTCTGATGTTTAGATTAAAACAAATTATTTACGAATTTGAATTGCAAAAATAGAATGTTATTTATGAAATTGTCATTGAAATTTATTGTGTGAAACTTCGCAATTCGCATTTACAAAACTTAATCATTTCAAATTCTATACATTCAGAAGTGGTTTGGCAAAAAATAGCATTGATTTGTTCAAGAAAATAGCCAAAAAAATGCCTATTGTGTGAGTTACTAGTCCTAGCTGTACAAAATTATATTTGTTTAGACGTATCTGTATTTTAATTAAACAAATCTGCTGTAAGATTTAAAAGTTTGTATAGTTTTTGTATAAATATATAGTAAGTTAGTGTATATTTTGTATTATAAAATATTACTGACAATCGATTATTTTATTGCAACCATTTAAGATAACTAAAACGTAATGAATTGAAAATGCAATTGCTAAATGGAAATATCATTGCATCTACATGTAGTTTTTCAAAAAATGCTTAACTTTAAGCAACCTGGTGTCCTTTTTGAAGAAAAAACGTTTTTCACATTTACAAAGAATTTTTCCAACCCTATTACCAAATTTGAAAATCTGAAAATGTCGATTAAAACGTATTGCTGTAGCTGAAGCTGTTGAAAAGCTTTGCAATTTTTATTTGAATATTTCGAATTCAAGTTTTGAGCCAATGGAAGCGACAGAGAACTTTGACTGTTTCTTGATATGTGCAAAGATATCCCAAGCCCATTAAGGAGTGCCCTGTTCAAAAACCGAGTTCACGGAGCCGAATTTTCTGCACGACTGTTAAGAAATATTAAAAGCTTTCTACATTGATAGATCGATGAGGATGGATCATCTCATGCAATATTCAGCTTTGCGCTAAAAACTATTCTAGAGTTCAGATAATGAGGCGGTTTAGTGTCTAATAGGAACAACAACTTCCCTGAAATTATTCATTTTTTTGACGAAAACTGTGGGCGTCCAGTCCACGCGACTGCGCAATATCAGAGACTGTAGAGCAGTATGTTGCGAATTTAAGTCGAAAAAGAAAAAGGAAATATTTCTTTCTCTTGTGGTGGTTTCAGATTTTAAATAACCTTTAGTTCATTAGTTTTTAAAAAGTATTTGGGGAAACTATCACATGTACTGAAAAAATCCCAGTAGAATTATTGTGAAATTATTTATTATTAAAATGTTTCAAAATAGGAGAAGTTCAATCAATAGTTTCACTAGAAAAACGCAGGTAACTAATTTCTTCCTCTAACAATTCCAAAAATATTATGGTTATTCAATTAATAACAAAATCTCGAATGATATACAATAAATTATTTGCTACGTAAGTTTTCTATTTGAAAAAGCTTTCTATGCATTATTGGAAAAATGAGTTCAATCAAATTTTAAGCATTATTGCCAAACTGCAAACATTAATAGTAAAAATAGTAGAATTGAAAACAATTTATGCTCAAAATTGTAATCAAATATATAAAGTCATCTCTAAGAGATTCTTAGAGTCAATGTTTAAAAATTACTATAATAAAAATGCAAGCAATTAATTATAATAATTTAAGAATGAGATATTTTCAATAATCTTAAGTAATATATTGTATAAGAAGTCTTCCTTGTAAATAATTTTAGACGTCAGTAACTATGTAGCAAAGATTAGCAAATCCTTAATTGAGACAGAACTATTATCTACATTTTCATGAGCATCTTAATGTCTAGAAGTACATCCAAGGAACATCCAAAGAATGTCTTAGCCGACATTCAAAATATATTTAAAGAATGCATTTTGTAAATCCAAATGTCATTTGTCGTCACTCCTTAAGTATATCCAGAGGGCATCCCAGTAAACATTTTTTGTTGCAGCAACATTTCAATAACCTTAGATTCGTGACAAATGCGTTATTGAAATGTATAGAAGATATATCATCAGCTAATCTATTATGCAACAAACCATGCTGCCACAAACTTACATATATCATAACAGAATACTTTAGATTCAGCAGACATTACTGCTTTGGACGGATGCATTGAAATTCATTAACAAAAAATAAACTTAAGAAAATATGTGTGATCAAGAAAATCAATTATACTAATACACAATTACTACTATTGATATTCCAATACAGTATCGAAATATATAAATTTACAACTATAGAAATGTTCAATTGGTTTGAAAATGTCTTTTAATATATTTTTTTTAATATTTTGTTAATATCATCAATTTAAATTAAAGATTTATATTTTGATTTGAATTTGAAATAATTTTTTCAAAGCAACATTAAATAACATACAGTCAAATGAAGTTTTGTTAGTTTTCAAAGAGTTCTAACTTAGTGCGGAAATTTTGCATCTATTCTTATATTCATTTGAATATTCGCTATTAACATTAATGATACTTAGAATTTTTACTTTTCTGACAATTGGTGTAAATTAATATAATTTCTCAGTTTTCATACACTCAATGCCCAAAGTGAATGTAAATACATATATTTTCCCGCCTTAGCACGCAGGTGTTGACTACTAATTATATTTGATTGAATCTTGTTGATTGCAAGTCAATGGGATGCCAATCATATTTGACTAATTTAACTTGCAAAAATGAGCATTTTAGGGGCATTCATAGGATGTCCCTAATGTTCAAAGACATTGAAGCCTCAAAAGCATGTCCCTTGGATGTCATTTTTGCGCACTGCGACACAGCTTGTGTTTTGTAATGCACTTAAACTTTTATCTTTTATATAATTCTTGAACAAAAATGTATCCTGTGAATGTTACTTTACTTCATTGTATACATTTATATTTGATGATATAATAAATAAATAACCATATTTAAAAAATGTCATATATTGGCTGTATTTGTGTATTGACTTTTTTTCAAAAAAATCGCTAAACTATTATTAAGTTTTCAGAAAATGCTAATTGTGTGAATTACAAAACCTAGCTATATGAAATTATATATATTCTGACATACTAATATACTTAAGCTAATATGCTGTAAAATTTAAAAAAATTGCATAATTTTTGTATAACTATTCAAGTGTACAGTTTTAATTATAAAATTTCACTGAGAATTTATTAAGATTCAATGTAGGAATATATTTGTCACATAACAATTTAATGTTGTAAACTTTATAAATACATGAATATTAAGTATGGAGAGAATTTTAATGTTTTTCAAAAATTCGAAATTTTTAATGAAAAATTGTTAATCTTTTCATCAACCTCACCCACATCAATACGCTATAATAGAAATTGTCAAAATTGCATTAAAGCATGTTCCCCAGTAGATCTAGCCATGTCCCAAGGTTTTCAAGTTTGCTAATAGCCTATGGAGAAAATTCGATGTAAATGTGGAAGGACGGTGGTTTGTACTTTATAATGGACGATAAGCAGTTTAATGTTAAAATAACAGGAAAAAAATTACTAATATGATATAATTATTAATGCAAAATGTAATGAAGTAAATTAAAACGATTAAGAAATGTATTCTTAAAAGTCATTAACTGTAAAAGCACTTATACTTTAATTTACAAGCACCCTTGTGATATTGTGCAAGTCTTGTGGTAACCCTGAGGGAAGGTATTCATAGTAAGCATTTAGGTATTCTTAGTAAACATCTTGACATCTCAGTACAGTTTGTACTTTATGATTGATGATAGGCAGTTTAAGCTTAAAATAACAGCAAAAAAATTTACTAATATTGATATGATTATCGATGCAAAATAGTTATATTTTTATTACTTTCTCCACAAAGTGCTACTCATTCTCTTGTATATATTTGGTAATTGATTACATAATAACTTAAATTGCCATAAAGACTCAACTAAATTCCATGCATAAATTAAAATATTTACATTTATCTTCAAAGTGTCTTTTAGAAAATGTTAAGACCAAATCCAAATTATGAAAATAACTTAGTTTTTCCACAAGGAACCGGTTTATTGCAATTTCTTTTCTTCTGTTAAACATTTTTAGTCTTTCACAATAGTCTTTTCCACTTCGCGCACTAGTTTTATCCATTATATAAACACAGCTTGTTCTAAATTTTTTTTCAGAATCTAGATTCTTCAATTTTGTGATTAAAACAAAAACATGTCACTACTTGTTAAAAAGCTCACATGTTGAAAATAGCGGACCCACACAATGTTTTTAACAATTGCAATCAAAAACAGAATAATTAATTATATTTTACATCGGACATTATTATTTAAATGTATTTTGTATTTTGTTCCTTAAATCCTTTGAAATTTTAAATTTGTTAGAAGCTCTTTCGGTACTATCCCTAACAAGGCTGGAATATGGTTGACAATTTAATAGGATCTACTTAATGTAAGTATTTTATATGAGCTCCATGAGATTGAATAATACAATACAATTAGAATAGCATACAAGGAAATGATCTTTTAGTCATTATCAAAAATATTATTCATTCATTAATAATATTTTGTTATACCAATGATGGAATTGTTGAAGCAATTGATAATAATATGGTCATATTATTGTAAAAGAAGGTAGTATTTGGAGTCCACAAATTTGAAGGAAACTCTCCTATTGGGAATGTCATTATATGAAAATATTAACTATATTAGAAAATAGGGTAAAAGAAAAATTTATACAAGTTGACAAATTAACAAATTGTCATTCACACTCAGTATATGAGAAGACCTTAGGACCTTAGCCAGTTTGTTACTTTAATTAATAACTTTGATAAAACTGCACATTTGGATGACAAAATATATGATAAAACTATATTCCTACTAAATTAGTAATTTCGATTGATTACATAACAAGTGGTTCCTGGATTTTAAATATATATTTAAAATTGTTCATAGATCCCAGCAATGACTCCATATTTGAGTTGTGCTCGAAATTGATAAATTTGTAGTAGTAGATGTTGTTTGGTTATGAACAAAAATATGTACATTATAAAAAAATAGAGCATTATCAGGTATCATTGCGGTTTAAATTTAATTTGTCTAAGTTCTTAGTTTGTATATATATATATATATATATAAATATGTATATATTTATATATATATATATGTGTGTATATATATAGTCATGGAGAGAAGTTTGTTGGCACCATTCACCACAGAATAATTTGGTGATGATACAAGATATAATTTTGATATTACAATTTGCTAACTGGAATATTAGTTCTTCTGTATTTCTATTTAAAGGCAGCCTTAAAATCTACTTAAATTAATTTTAATTGTATTCAAACGTTGAGTTGGATTAAAAGCTAAATTGATGAAAAAGTAGATACTAATTTGAAAGGTGTGAATGTGGTAGTAAAGGAAAGAAGATTGGGAAATATGAATTATCAAGGAGATTAAAAATTATTAGCTAGTGATTAATGTGATGTGTGTGTCTATAGATAAGAAAATATATCAATTTGTATGGCTAGAGTGTTTAAGGAATGCAAACCAATGTATGGCAAACAGTCATGTTTAAGTGGATGTGTTTAAGCTTGTAACATCATACTTTTAATTCTGTACAATATTTTACAGATATGCTAATGAAGTGGATAAAAATATTTCCAATGGTGTCAAAAAAATATCCAAATGTTACTCATGTATTTCTAGAAGTTTGTTATAAATGGGAACTCCTGGAGTGTTTCGTTCTGACTAGGTTTAGAAATTAAGAATTTTATTGCTGATCAGCTTATGAAGAAATTTGGAGCTCATCTGTTCATTGTAGATTGGAAAGCATAAATTTAATGATCAAAACATTTATGTTGAGACGTTATTTTGATACAAAAGAAATTGTGCTGGGAGAATCTAGCAACAGCGACAACACATTTTGTAGAATAAAGATAAATTTCGACAATTGGAAATGTCTATCATGGCGAGCCGCAGCTTCGCGTTGACGAAGTGAGCCGAAAGCACTTCGATTTCAAAAGTTGCAATTAGGTGGCCAGTAATTGCAATTCAACGTCAAAGTACACAGCCAGAACAACATCGATTGGCTAGCTAAAGATACTCGCCCTTTTAACACTATATCTCAATTTGTTTTTGAAAAAAAAACCTAAATGGTTTATTTGAAATATTGGGATTGGACAATCTACAACTTTGTAATAAATTGCAAACAGATTTGTTCATTCACTCGACAACGAAACACCTTTCATAGAATTTTGCAATTGAATACACAGCAATTATTTTATAAGCAGGTCAATAGATCTGAATTGCACTTTCTAGCTTGTGAAAATGTGATTTTATAAGTTTTCAAAGATTGATGTTAGGTGTTAAATTCGGCAAGGCAGGGAATGAGCCAACTGCAAGCATGTGGATTTCAAAGTTCGGAGTCTGAAAAGTATTGTCGCTGCTTACGCAGTATTTCAATTTTTTAACAAAGATTACTCCACGCATATTCATTCATTTCACTTAATACGTTAAACGCCATTTTCGATTTTGCACACTTCCGTGTAGTTCCATTACTTCAATTTGCCGCCAAACCTCAATCATTACTCGTAAAGTATTTCTTTGTCTTCTCTAGTATTTTAAGCCTAAAAATGTTTGAGTCAGATGTGCTATGCCTACATTTGGTTATCTACATCTACACTGTAAGAAATGTTGTTTACTCTGCAAATGATACAACGATGGCGAAAAATCGTATGCCCCACTAATTGCTATAAGCTCGGCAGAACCTAAAATCATATTGATTCAATTACAAATTTGTCGAATGCTTCTTCTATACACTTGATTGCTGTTCCAATCTAAATAAATATAAATGTAATGGAAAATATAGGACATGAAAATGAAAAAATATGACATATTGTGAAAAGTATTTCGAATGATAACTCTTCGCCAGAACGCCTATGACAACTACGATAAAATTAATAGAACTGAAGATTTTAAAGATTTAGTAATTTCTTCAACACATTTTGGATTTTTTTGCTAAAGCAGTGATTTTTAAGCACGTTCGTTCCATTTTGCATATTGCCATCAATTTGCACACCTACTATGTTTTATATGTACACTGATATTGATTAGGATCAAACAAATTTATTGAAATTAAAGGTTATGAGTAGCATTTCTAGGGTAGACGAAGGCTGGGCTAGTTTCATACTCCACTTAGTTTTACATACTAGAAGTATAAAAACAATGCTTACTGCTACAAAATTATGTTACAATTATCGTTAAATCAGCTTTAATCAATTTCTTCTATAGTGTTAACCATTAGTTAAGTGGTTATCAATCCGCTATATTTACCAAAACAGCATTACGCCTAACTGGCTGTACTATAATACAAACTGTCCAATTATTCCGATTTCGTCGGGTATATCGAGATTTTTGATGAGATATCCCGAATTAAGACGCATAACTCGTAGACATAGGAGATATCCCAATATTTAAAGCGAGCGTAAAAAAATTATACACTGCTTTTTCCTTTGAAAATAAATAAATTCCTTTCTTCAAACACTTAGAGTACATAAATTTTCAATAAATATGGATATCATTCAATAATATTAGTCATTATATTATTAGTATAATATTCTATAGACTATCTCGTTTCCAATCTTTCCATCAGCAATATGTCAATCTACAATAAATCATTGAGGAAAAAGTAGGTCCTCCATCTTTCACCTATGCATTAAATCGTATTTGATTGAATATCAAGATGTTCTATTTCTTTCATCTTTGAAATTCTTAAAATCGTGTTCGAAATCCTGACGACGGATGGAAATAGGTTGGACAGTCTGTACAATACATTCATGTATACATTTAAAAACAGAAAATAGACAACTTTTCAACGTATAAGAATAAGTCAATAATTCATTTATATACATTGCTCAAAAGCATTTCTTCCAAAAATAATCCATAAAACAACCTAATTCATATGAAACAGTAAGATTTGCAAGAGGCTGTTTTAAGAATTCACTAAGAGTCAAACGGCGGGATGTGTAGCAAAAAAATTATTAAATTGAAAAGTAAGAGAATCACACTTTCATATAAAGTTACTTATTAATAAACTATGTAAACTTTATAAAACAATAGAGAAATTCAAATGTTGTCAGTTATTACAAGGGAGATGGAGAGATGCACATTGAATTTCCATATCAGACACTAGTTCAGGTCTGAAAATGGATCAAGATATGTTGAACAAAGCCAACCCAACATTCGTCGGACATTGACAAAGCATTGGTTAAATATCGAGCTGATTTGGATGAAATCATTCATAAGGGAGCCAATTACATTGAAATTGAATTTTAGAATATTGATATTTGATATTTACACATTGAATATTATCAGGTATAGGATTTTTATGTGAATAAATATGGTTAATATGTCCTAAAATATGTACTTAAAAATACCAAAATATGTCATTGAATGTCAATTAATGAAGACGTAAAACCATCAAATTACTCAATTTCAAGTGTGTTCTACACGAGCACCATATTCATTTTCAAGTTTTCCACCGTGAATCTTTGCTTTTGGGTACCAAATTTAGGCTCAATCCACTAAAACATCGCTCAATATCCACGCTGATGGTTGGAGCAAACTCATTTAGCGTTTAACATGTTAAGCAAAATTTTAATACACATTTCAAACGTAACAATATTTATATCGTACTATTATCTCAAATCTAAGAGCCTTTAATGAAATATGAATATAAATTTGCCCAACCTATATTTTAAAAACGTTTGAAAAACTTTTAATACATATATATATATATATATATATATACGTGGTTCGTTCAATAATGCACCGGACTAACTAAAAAGAAACATGATAATTCAATCAAAGCAATTGCTTTTGAAAACTGACCCTATGTTTGATTAAAAACATAAATTAAATTAATGTTATTGCCTGCAGTATACGTATAATACGCACTTATTTAATTTTTTGTTACATAGGGATAATCTAGAATACGGAATTGTGATAAAAGTCTATATCAAATTCGCAAATGTTTAAATCAGCATGGTGATGCCTTTATTCGAGCGGAGGGAGTTGATAGTGAGCTCAACCGTTACTGTCTGTCTGCTTTCGTGGCTTTAAAACGTCAATCCCATTAGCTAAAATTTATCTGTAATCCGATTGGCTAATAGCCATTGGCTAGCAACGATTCGACTGTTATTCGAAAAAATATGCCTCGAGGTAGACAGGCAAAATGGGAAATTTTGTTACTAATGTCATACTCCATGGATTTTATACCTCATTCGAAAGAGCAAAAGCCAAAAACCCAATATCAAATTAGCTAGATCCAAAAAATGTAAAAAATTTGAAATTTTTTGTCGAGTTGGCCTACTTTGGCTCGATCAATTTTTGTCCAATGTTAAAAATTTTTACATGAGTATTTGAACCATCGATCAAACTCTATTGTGCATATAAATTTAACATATTAAGCATTACTCGGTCAGAGTGCTGGTCGATTACTGCTTACTATGTTCAATTTTTATATAATATTGTTACTGAGAACGAGACAACTCTTTCATTATACTTACCTGAATGGATACATAAAGAAGAGAAACCTCCGTTGAAGATGAAAGGTGGCACATCACATCAGTGTTTTGGAACAAAGGGGGAGTCAATCCCTTAGACTTCTTACATAATGGACAAACAATAAATGGTCAATACTATGCCAAATTGGTTGAGGAATACCGTAAGGAGAAACGGAAATCAAGAACTGTTCCAATTTGGCTCCTTGTTTGTACTGCTCCCATCCATGCAAATAATATTGCACAATTTCAACAAAAAGGAGTGATCTCACACTTCTCGAACGTTTTGGACGTAACCCAACCCAAATGATATGTAGAACCCGACCTTCTTCCTAAATTTGACCGACTGGACTAAGACAAACAAAAATATATAAAATAATTAGCTAGCCAGTTGTAAGAAGAATAAATGCTTTGCGATGCAGTAGCTGTCATGCGACAAAACACTTACATGTAACACCCAGTTCAATTGTTCAATGTTGCGTTAAAACCTATACACGTAACCAGCAATTAACATCAACGTTATTGGTAACCCGACATGACCCGATTAAAAGAAAAAACCTTCGACCTGACTCGACCCGCACCCAACGCGTGGCGTTGAGTCAACCCGTTTCCACCCCTGAGCGGGTTTGTAATCGTGGAATTTACAGCGCTAACAACCAATTCAAAACCAGCTGATATGAGATATGTACATTCATATACACTTAAAAGTTTTCTGAGAACATACGCAAGCAGATATCTGAAGTAAAATTTAATTATTTATTTGATTTGTCTGCCGTTGATAATTATAATTAATATAGCGAGAAATAACAACAGAGCTAATGTGATGAAACATTTTCATGACTTCAGATGGTTCTGTTGTATGTTATTTACCAACTAAATCACAGCCTAAACATAAATCAAATAAAATCTGCCTGCTACAACTGAGTGTTGCCCAGAAGCATATTTTGAAAGAATGCACTGCAATCAAAACTGAATTAGAAAAGAACCTTTGTCATGAGAACACTGTTCGTGTCAATGCTCATATAGACATGTCATATTTGCCTTGGTTCTTATCAATTTTGCTTATATCCTTGATGAAATGTCCAAACTTTTTCCACCGCTCGTACATTGAGATCCTCCACTGCTGCAATTCATGAGAGGGTCTTTTCTGTTCTGAAGCTTATTTTAATGGATCTGAAGGCTTTAATTCAAACAAGAGGTAGAAAAGAAAATCGATATTAAAACATATCCAAGGAATTCAATTATAATGAAAATCGCTATCGGCATTTTTTCGAATACTTTATTTTATTGTTTGCAAAAAAACACTTTTTGCACTAATGGAAATACAAGGGATATATAGCTAGAAGTCTAAACGATTTACAAAATGGTTCTTGATAGTCAGATATAGTTTCGAATCTACAACCATAGAAATTTTAAATTGAATAGGCTATTTTAATAACGGTAAGTTTTAGAGATTTTAAAAAACTAAGTATATATAAACATTTATTCAAATGTAAACTATAAATAATATAATCTCATATTTCAAGAATTTTCAAAAACAGATATATTTGCACTGATGAAAGTGTACAATTTGGTAAGTTTGTATACAAATGATATATTCTTATAACTTAAGTACATTTAGTAAAAACATTCATATAACATTCAAAAGAAGTATAACTGCTTTAGTTTTTTACCCCTTTCCATTTGATTTTATGATTTTTGTATTGTACACCATATTACTATCTATTACAGATATAACGTAATCGACAGACCGTAGTTTAAATTTTCCTTGTTTTTATGCACTCAACAATTTTTTTTTGATTGATTTATTAAATGCAAATAATTTTTGAATCTATAAATATTTGTTGGCACTCTAGTTCCCTACATATTTCCTAAATCTATGGTATAAATTATACAATTGCTGAAGACAAACACTAAGTTTGGATCAATGACTGAGGTATGACATTACTACTTGTTATTCATTAACATCTTTTGTGACATAAGTATAGCAAATAAATCATTTGAAAATTTAATATTTGATAAATTTCGAATATTTACTTGCAGAACTACTTTGGTAAGTGAAATTTCATACCGAGTATATTTTGACATCACATAAATGTTTAGCAAAATGACCCATTCCTATGAGATTGAGTTAATTTTATAACATATTTATGTAATTCTAGTAGTCAGTTTTCTAATGTTTTTCCAGAAATTGTGAAGGATCCTCAATAAAAAGGATTGTTTTTATGTATCTCCTTGTGAAAAAAATTCATCAATTTGGTACACATGTTTATACATTTATAATCCGGAAACCATTTTCGCACTACAAATTTTCTAGGCTGGTTACAGTACTGAGCTAGCTTGCCGCTATGTTTTGTAAAATTTTGTGTTCTATTGTATACACAACACAACATGTTGTGGGGGACAGAAATTCAGCGTCATAAAGTCTACAATTTAGCATTTGATACAAAACATTTTTTTATTTTATTGTTTTTTATGCCACTTAAATATAGGAATTTTAATCCCATGAGTTACTGATGTATGATCTTATAATTAAAAGTGTGCTACTTTGTAGTGGAAGGACTCAAATGTAGTCCCCCTTCTGCATTCATTAAATAAATCACCTAATGGTCTCGCTAATATGTATAGAAAGTTCTTTAGAAGCCATAGATGATAATAACTTGGTCTTTTTGATATATTTGTTTTAAGCGTTTTAGCACATTAGTTATATAGTGAAACATATTAAAATTGAAAAGATGTGTGAATTAAATTTATGGTCGGATGATAATTAAATTTTGTAATTTCGTTAGTAGAATCGTCATTCTGAAATTTACCAAGATTAGCAAAATATTCATTTATAATATCTGCAATTTCATGGCTTCTTTCAAAGATTTGACCCTCATTGCTAACTAAGCATCAACACTACTATGAAATATCACTAAAATTTAGCAAAATATTCATTTATAATATCTGCAATTTCATGGCTTCTTTCAAAGATTTGACCCTCATTGCTAACTAAGCATCAACACTACTATGAAATATCACTAAAATTTAGCAAAATATTCATTTATAATATCTGCAATTTCATGGCTTCTTTCAAAGATTTGACCCTCATTGCTAACTAAGCATCAACACTACTATGAAATATCACTAAAATTTAGCAAAATATTCATTTATAATATCTGCAATTTCATGGCTTCTTTCAAAGATTTGACCCTCATTGCTAACTAAGCATCAACACTACTATGAAATATCACTAAAATTTAGCAAAATATTCATTTATAATATCTGCAATTTCATGGCTTCTTTCAAAGATTTGACCCTCATTGCTAACTAAGCATCAACACTACTATGAAATATCACTAAAATTTAGCAAAATATTCATTTATAATATCTGCAATTTCATGGCTTCTTTCAAAGATTTGACCCTCATTGCTAACTAAGCATCAACACTACTATGAAATATCACTAAAATTTAGCAAAATATTCATTTATAATATCTGCAATTTCATGGCTTCTTTCAAAGATTTGACCCTCATTGCTAACTAAGCATCAACACTACTATGAAATATCACTAAAATTTAGCAAAATATTCATTTATAATATCTGCAATTTCATGGCTTCTTTCAAAGATTTGACCCTCATTGCTAACTAAGCATCAACACTACTATGAAATATCACTAAAATTTAGCAAAATATTCATTTATAATATCTGCAATTTCATGGCTTCTTTCAAAGATTTGACCCTCATTGCTAACTAAGCATCAACACTACTATGAAATATCACTAAAATTTAGCAAAATATTCATTTATAATATCTGCAATTTCATGGCTTCTTTCAAAGATTTGACCCTCATTGCTAACTAAGCATCAACACTACTATGAAATATCACTAAAATTTAGCAAAATATTCATTTATAATATCTGCAATTTCATGGCTTCTTTCAAAGATTTGACCCTCATTGCTAACTAAGCATCAACACTACTATGAAATATCACTAAAATTTAGCAAAATATTCATTTATAATATCTGCAATTTCATGGCTTCTTTCAAAGATTTGACCCTCATTGCTAACTAAGCATCAACACTACTATGAAATATCACTAAAATTTAGCAAAATATTCATTTATAATATCTGCAATTTCATGGCTTCTTTCAAAGATTTGACCCTCATTGCTAACTAAGCATCAACACTACTATGAAATATCACTAAAATTTAGCAAAATATTCATTTATAATATCTGCAATTTCATGGCTTCTTTCAAAGATTTGACCCTCATTGCTAACTAAGCATCAACACTACTATGAAATATCACTAAAATTTAGCAAAATATTCATTTATAATATCTGCAATTTCATGGCTTCTTTCAAAGATTTGACCCTCATTGCTAACTAAGCATCAACACTACTATGAAATATCACTAAAATTTAGCAAAATATTCATTTATAATATCTGCAATTTCATGGCTTCTTTCAAAGATTTGACCCTCATTGCTAACTAAGCATCAACACTACTATGAAATATCACTAAAATTTAGCAAAATATTCATTTATAATATCTGCAATTTCATGGCTTCTTTCAAAGATTTGACCCTCATTGCTAACTAAGCATCAACACTACTATGAAATATCACTAAAATTTAGCAAAATATTCATTTATAATATCTGCAATTTCATGGCTTCTTTCAAAGATTTGACCCTCATTGCTAACTAAGCATCAACACTACTATGAAATATCACTAAAATTTAGCAAAATATTCATTTATAATATCTGCAATTTCATGGCTTCTTTCAAAGATTTGACCCTCATTGCTAACTAAGCATCAACACTACTATGAAATATCACTAAAATTTAGCAAAATATTCATTTATAATATCTGCAATTTCATGGCNTTGTTCAATCCAGACCTCGAAAATTTTAGTGTTTTTGTTAAAAATAGAGATAGTAGAGGTGGTGGCCTCATGCTAATTGTACCAAAAGTTTTAAATCCAATACGTAAGAAAGAATTTGAATCAGATCATTCTGTTTTTGAATCATTATGGATCGAAATTAAATCACCTACAAATTCTTCAGAAAATGAATTAATTAATGTTACTTATAATCCAAATAAGAACTTTCTTGTAGACTATATAAAGTATAAATGCAATGAAATTTCAGATATTCCCAGCAATAATTACTCACTAAACATATTAGGTGACTTTAACATCAACTATTTTAATTTTTATGAAAAAAAATCATTGAAAGAATTATGCGCTATTTATAATTTAAAAATAACACTCAAATTCCCACTCGAAAAACAACATTAATTGATTATTTTTTATCCAGTTCGGAAACTATATATAAGACTTATATCCTTGAGTCCTTCAGTGATCACGCACTCTGTATTTGTACTAGTAAGATTCAAGTTAAACTTCCTAAATTTAAAACGATTTTTTCTAGGGATTTCAAAAATTATTCAGATGAGACCATGGAAAATTTACTTAAAAATGTTCCATTTGACTATATTTTTACTCTAAATTCTGGTTCCCACATGCTAAATTACATCGCGGCACAGATCAATCAAGCGTTAAACAAAGTAGCACCGCTAAAAACCCGCCGAGTAGTTAATAAATCACGACGCTTCAACTTAAACACGACTGATAATCAAGTAATTAAGAATACCGTAAACATAAAGCAGAAACTCTTTGAACTAGCTAAAGCTAATCCGACCGAAATAAATTGGACTAATTACGAAAGATCAAAGAAATTAATTAAGGACTTACGTACTAAAAATTTAGCTTTAAAACAACGTCAATTTTTTGAAAATTTAAATTCTTCTAAACAAAAGTGGAAATTTCTAAACCGTTTTATTGGAAAATCGAATGGGCTCAATAGTGACATTTCAGAAATTAATGTTGACAATAAAATATTTACCGATAAAAAAAGGATACTAAATCATTTAAATCAGACATTTAAAGAATTAGGTAACTTCAATTTTCCTAAACCTTCTCTATCAGAACTTAGGCAATCAAATNTAAACCGTTTTATTGGAAAATCGAATGGGCTCAATAGTGACATTTCAGAAATTAATGTTGACAATAAAATATTTACTGATAAAAAAAGGATACTAAATCATTCAAATCAGACATTTAAAGAATTAGGTAACTTCAATTTTCCTAAACCTTCTCTATCAGAACTTAGGCAATCAAATTGTAAGTGAACGTTTCAATTTAGGCTGTCCACCTTAAGAGAATTAGAAACTATTGTACAAAATTTAGACGTTAATAAATCTTCAGGTTCCACTCATTTACCATACTTTATCATTAAGAAATTCTTTCATATATTTGGCGAACATCTATCATTTGCATTTAATCAATGTATAGTTGAAAATAAATTTCCCGAAATAATGAAAAAAATTATAGGCCAATCTCAATAACACACCCTTTTAGTAAATTATTCTAAAAATTATTGCACATTCAAATCAACCAATACCTTGCATCTGAGAATATATTATCTAAACAATATGGTTTCCGCACTAAACATAGTACAAGTGATGCAATTATTTCAATTACTGAAAAAATATCCTCAAATAAATCTCAAAATAAATCCAGTTGCATAGCACTTCTAGACTTAAGCAAAGCTCTTAATTCAATGAACTTTGAAATTTTGGCGATTAAACTTAAAAATTACAGATTTCAACAAAATTCAATTAAGTTACTTATGAGTTTTTTAGAAAATAGAAAAGAGCGTGTTTTAATGAATAATATGAAATCTGATTCTATTNTCGAGGAGTGCCTCAAGGCACAGTACTAGGGCCAATTTTATTTGCAATATATGTAAATGACATAATTAAACATGTAAAACATAGTGAAATATATCAATTTGCTGATGATACTTGCCTCATAAATACAGATAATGATGCATTTACGGCTACAAAAAATTTACAAAGTGATATTGAAAATCTTTCTAGGTATTTCTCATCCAATCAATTAAAAATTAATATTGAAAAAACGCAATTCATTATATTTTCCCCTAATTCTGTAAAAGAAATAACAAACAAGATCGAATTAATTGTTAACAGTGTTCCAATAAAACAATCTGATCATGTTACATATTTAGGTGTTGATATTGACAAAGATTTAAAATTCGATAAATTTCTCCTAAAAAAGTTACAAAAAATGGCTTCTGGCGTTAGATACTTATACCACCTAAGAAATTTTGGGCCAGATTATCACGTTCAATTATTACATGCCTTTTATTTATCACAATTACATTATTGTTCATTTTTATTTATAAATTTTAATTCAAAAAGCCGCTATTTATTATCAAAAACTTTTAATTGGGCATTAAAAACATTAAATTTTGCACGTAAGTATGACCATGTTAGTGAATACAGACGAAAGTATAATATATTATCCCCTGTATATCCAGTACAATTCCATGCAGCTTCAATTTTATTTAAGTATAAATATGGCCAACAATCAATTTCTTTTCTTGATAATTACTTAAAAGTAAATCCTCGATCACATAAGTTTATTTGTAGCAGTATTTCTTATCCGAGTTTTCACCGAGTAGCCTCTAATATTTGGAATGAATAGAAAAAAATACAAAAAATTTAGAAAAAAATTAAAAATCATACTTTTACATCGACAAAATACAATCGGAGACACAAACATGCTAAACACATTTACAGGTTTTTTACACTGAGCTCACCACACACATAGACACACATACATTTATTCTATATATATTTTATTATTATTTTGTAAATACATGTATTTGTAGTTTGCAGCTTTTTTTACTGTCATTTATTTACTGCAATAAATTTGCTTTGACTGTTAATTTTTTAGTAAAAATACTACAAGTAATTAAATGATCAGACAACAGACCATTAAAGACGAATGTTTGATAATTCAATGTTTCATAAGCATCACTTATTATGTAACCAATTAGTGAGGAGGTTCTATTGCTTGTGTGAGTTGGTGCAGAGATGGAGGCCGGTCGGTACTTACCACAGGATCCGGTCACCCTTAACTTCACTTTTCCGTCAAAACCGGTCACTTTTCGATGTTTCTCCGGTCATACCGCTCTGGGAATTTCTCAAATCCCAAGCTCCAAAGCTCGTGGCAATTACCATAATTAAAGTTTTGGGAAAAAGTTAGATCACATATATAATACAGTAATGTGGGTCAAGTCGTCTTTTTTGAATCAGTATAATTGCATACGTAATAGTGCCTAACATTTATTGTTGTAAATTCTGTAAATCTAAATAATAACACCATATTTAATTGTAACTCTCAATTTAACTTTTACTATAATATATTACAAATAAATCCTAATAGTAATGATTTAGAACTTTTAGAAACCTTTACTAAACATGCCCATTGCCCACTGTGCCTTTGAATGAATAAACCAATATTATCCCATAATTCATTATTAGATTATATTTTCAGAGTAAACTTCACGCTTAGCTATCTACCTTGACGTGATTATTTTGATTTCCGGATCACCACGGGTGCTTGGCCCTGCTTATTAATTAGGCTCAAAATTAAGATTCAAAATCATCAATATCGATATTTGGAGGTAATCACAGCGTGCCATTAATTACTAAAATCTTAATGGAATAATTATTTACATAGGATTACCAATATTCAAAAAAATACCTTATTGAAATTTGCAGCTTTAAAAGCTTTGGGTGATTAGTTTCGTTTTCTTGGTTTATGCCTCTAAATGAAGTATGAGATATTTAGGTTTAATGTGATAACTCAAACGCGTATGCGATCAGTACATGTGCTTTCAACAGTATAAATGCATTATGTAATGCAAAAAACTGACAGGAAACAGCAATGCCAGTTACAACCGGCCAAAAAAAGAATTGAACCTATAAATACAGTGAAACCAGGTAAATCGGTAAAAATTCGTACTCTATAATATGAGGACCGGTCAAAGCCGGTACCCACATTAGAGTAGCCTGGGTATCGGACCGGTCAACACCGGTTACTTGTCAGGGATAACTGGAACTGGACCGGAAATGGTCACCAATTGAGGGTACCGCTTTCATCTCTGAGTTGATGTTGTTTTATTCATTACTTCCATGTGAATAATGTCTATTAGGCCGTGAATATTATTTAACTAATTTTTCTTTAAATAGGTTTGTTTGTTTATAATCTCACATTATTATGATCTTTTTCATTTCATTGTATGCAATGGGAATTTCTTCTTGCAAAATTTGTTGAAATGTAATAAAGGCTTGCTTTCTATTACAATAACTAATGCTAAGTAAATACATTTCTTTGTTAACTTTTAGTTCTATTCATAAACTTTCAAAATGTCATTACAATTCTTAGCTTTGGTGGAAAATTCTTGGGTACTACTAATAAAACCCTACCACCTCTAATTTTTTTAAATTTTCTTAAATTTTGATCTTTTCAAAACATTTTTAAATCTTCTATAAAAATTGATTTCAAACATGTTTGAGTTATTCCAAAAAGTGTATTATCATGGAAGTTATCCATTAAATCATATAATTTTTCAAATTTATTTCTTAGATATCGAAAATTATTATTAATATATTTTGGACTTTGTTTGTAGTTTAATCATTTGCTTTCTAATTCATTAATTGAAAAATATTCTGAGCCATTATTCATAAAAAGCTTTTATTCAAGATATCTTTTTGTATTTCGTATATTCTACAATCGGAACTAAAGACATTATGAATTTGAGTCTTTGAACACATTTGATCTTAAATAGTTAATCCACTTGTGTTCACTCTTGCTATCTTTGCTTGAATAATTTTTGTTATTATGGTTTTTTGCACAAAACAGGCAGTACATTTCATCACTTTTACAAGTTTTTGTGGAATGACCATAGCCTCCACATGGGCTACACATGCACACTTTTACATATTAATGATCACTATTTTGGATGATACTTAAGCCACATCGAATTTTGTCATTTAATATGATACTTCGTAATTTAGGTGGAACTTTGATAATCACATCTTTACATCTTCTGAAGTTATTTACTTTTGAAAAAATGACATTTAATTCATTTTCAATACATATATTTTTTAAAAACGGATTTGAATAGCATAATTTCAGTTTTAAGCTGTTGATATCTTGAACATCTTCGTATATTTATATATTTTATAACTTAAGTTTGGGTAATAATTTGTCGGATTTTTTGATATGAATGCCTTTAAGTTTTTCTAATTCTTCAATTGCTTTTTCGGCTTTTTCATCAAATTGGCAAAAATAACAATATCATTATTTTTTCATACAATTACTTGATCAACGAGAGAATTTTCCATTTTTTTGATAGATTTCTCAATGTTGTTTATGATTTTTTTGCATTCTTTTTCATTAAGAGAACCATCTTTATTTTTTAATGATTTGCTTACAAAGTGAGTTTTGGTACCATATGTTTTTTATTATTAAATTTTTGAAGGGAGGTATCTCTAGATTTAGCTATTATGGGAGAATTTGACTTACTGGAAGAGTGCAAAAAAGCATTTTTGTCTTTAAAACAAGTTCAGAAATTTTCCTTAATCTTTGAGATAAAACTGTTGCCATCTAATTTGCTTTGACTCTTAATATTGAAACCATTAATATAATACTCAAAATCAGTAAATGAAGTCAAGAGATTCGTTATTTTTTATTCTTGAGTATTATTGAGTTTAAACGCATCTGAACATAACATTGACATCATTCAGATGTATTTCCAATTTTTATTATAGAAATTCAAAACTGCGTTATTTAAAAGTTAACAGTAATTTTCGTGAGAACATTTTTACAAGAAATCAAACAGAAGATCCTACTATTGATCTTCTGGAGGCGCTGTTTCCCTGGCATCTACCGATGATAAATCCCGGGAAGAAAATGTAAATTTTGTGGCGGATTTACTGTCTTTCAAAAGGGTGTATGTACCGCAAGTGATCAGTTCTGTTCCAAGTGCCATCGACTAGGAAATTTTTCTCGATGCTACTCGTCTAATACACATGCCGTAGCTAACTTGAACCTTAGTGAAGATGTAGAATATTTGCTTTGATGACAAAACCTTCAAATTTTTTCAATGATTTTAGACCAGTAAAACTACAGTTGCTTCAATGTTAGATAGTAGGTCATGTAATTCATAATCTACACATTCGTTTAATGAGTTTTGTAGCTGTATTTCTGTTTCAATTTTGAAAAAATATTATTTATCAATTTTTTATAGGAATTAATGGTGCGACAATGGCCCATTAAATGGACCAATCTGCCATTTAATGAACAAATATTAATTATAATGGTTTACAATTATACCAGATCAAATTAAAGCCTCAGCAGTTGACAACCAAATCTAGTAGGCCTATGCCAGCTCTAAATTTTATTAGCACTGTATAATGAATTCAATGATTTGCAGCAAGGTGTTCCATCTTAAAGATAATAGGCTATACACATTTCCAACTGTGCCCTTAACTCAACCATATTATGCCAAATTTCAAATTACAATTCATAATATAATATTGGTTGTCATCAATCGACTCTTTGTGGAAAACATGCGGTGTTTGTGACCACGGATGCCATCAGGTGGCCATTGATGGACCATTGGCGGTATCAGTTGTAACTTTAGTAATCAGTAATCAGTGAGAAGTTGCTCTGCAAATAAAACTCACTTCATTATTTTGATTCCTAGATTCTTTTAAAATAAAAATAGGAATTGCGAAAAGCTTTTTTGACATTTTTATTCGTAAAAAATTATAATATACATGCTAAATGATTTTTAAGATAATTTATTAATGAATATTTGGATACCTTGAAATTAGCTGTTAAATAAAAAAGCTACATTTGTGTAGAAGAAAGTTTTCACGATTTAAGAAATACAATTTCAAAATTGTGATTGATATTAAAATTTGAAATTTTTGTTAAATTTGGCAGACTTTTTATGCTTATTATTATCAATTAAAAGCAAGTCGTTCTTTCAAATTTCTAGCAAGTGCTTGTATTGAATGTGCTTGACAGGATCTCGAAGATATCCTTCTGCTCTTTGTTGGGGTTGTGTTTGTTTAAATGGCTATATAAAATTATCATTTTTCATTTAAAAGTATTGCTATGCTATCAAAAACCTACTGTTTGGCACCAACGGCCCATTAATGCACCATTATTGGCTTACCAATTGGCCATTGTCGAATATTCATAGCTAGCGTATTAATTCCCCAACCATCATCTGCAATTAATGGCAACTACAGTGGCCCATTGTCGGACAATTAATGGCTTGTTATTTGGGTTCCGATACCAGTCCACGGACAATTTGTGGCTCAATGGTTCCATGGTAAGTATATACTAACAAACCCCGGTTCAATGGGACTGAATGGTTCTGTATAATCTTAATGTTCTCACAAATTGAACGAAAAATATAATTTCACTTAAAGATGCAGATACAGATACCTATGCAAAAATAGTTCAGCACTTTTAGCTCATATATGTATTTATATGCCTAAATACCGATTTAGTCGTTATTAATTGTTTTTATTTAATTGTACTTAATAAAATTTTCATACATATTCGTTTTTTGCAAATCATTGGTTTCTAAGCAAGACAGGATTACAAATTGTTTCATAATTAGTGAAAGTTGATAACAAAATAATAGATATGCAGAAATATAACAAATTAATATTCATTAAATTTCATTATCTACATGAATTTTTTAATTATACTCCACAATATTTTCTTTGCTTATAGAGAACATTAACTTGAAAAGTTGTTGAGGTCGTTATTAGTATCTTTATTGTAAGTTCCTTACCAGCTTAAGACATTGATTACATTTAAATGCAATACCTAATTACTATTTTTACATATTGAAATTATATTGCAAATACTAGATTTTGTTATCAAAAGATTTGGTGTAACAAATATCGCAAGCATTTGATATCATTTTAATTGATATCTTACGAATACATTTGGAACTTTGTTGTGTTGTGTTGTGTTGTGTCTGTTGTGTGAAAAAACTCACACAATGCCAGGCCTGGTACATGCGGATATATATATATATATATATATATATATATAATGGATGTGCCGAAATCCGATAAAATTTAACTTGCTTATCGGATTTTACCGGATAGCATATTCTGTGTTAAAACTTGATTTAAAAATGGAATTTTCGAGGAAAAAACTATATTTTTTATTATATGGAAGTTGCCATTCAACAAAACAAATTGTTTTTTTGACGTTTCAGGACGTAGTCAAATTAATATTTACTTATTTCCGTTTACAAGAGGTGGATATTTATTGTCAAATGAAATTGTTCTTCAATAAGGAAATATTGCAACCAAAAGTCATAAAAGTTTTTTTTTCTCTGTTCCTATTTTGTAGTCTGCTTAACATTAGATGGTTTTTAGACCTGGGGTACAGTTATATAGGAAGTTATGAAGTCATGAAAAGTCATATTTTGAAAATACGGAAATATTTGTGTATAAAATATCATAAAAGTTTTTTTTTTTGTATATTTATTTTGTAGTCTGCTTATAACGTAAAAATTAATGCTGAATTCGGACTGCTTTAAACCATTTAAATTAAAACATATATATTCATTCAATTTCAAATAATGTACTTCTTGGCCTAAGTTTAATTGTTGACCCGATCTGACACGACCTACCTGTCGACGCGTTTCTAAGACTGGCCATATATGCTGGCAGCGGAAAAAAACATTAAATGAACTATATACACTATTATTTCATGGATTTTGCAAGGTGCACGTGTTTCAGAACTGTGTCATGTCTATTCAGGCAAAATAGGGTTGACAATCTAATTGCTTCAATTAAGGCTGCTATAATAAAAAATCAAAGTTTTTCAATATTTGACTGAGCTGAAATTTCATCAGATGTTACTACTCCCACCCTTGATCCTGGAAAGGATAACTGTGAAATAATCGCCTATATCAAGGCACGATTAGAAAATACCAATTTCACTACTATAGTGGAAAGAATGGGATGGACAATTAATCCGAATTGTAAGTGAAGTTACGAAAATGTCAAGCAACATCGGTTGCAGTTGAGAAATGTTTCTCTATGTTGAGAAAACTCTTGGCCTAGATAGAATTCTTAACCACAATAATATATGGAAATTTATGTGCTGTTATAATTTTTGATGCAATTGCTTTAAAATATTGAGTTATTAATGTGTAAGAGATTTTGCATTTGTTTTATATCTTGTTCTCAATAATAGAAAAACGTTTTATATTGCTTAAATGGATTCTTTTCAAAAATAGATGTTCATATTTTAAGGCATATATAACAAAATATTTTGTCATAAAAATAATGTCACGTTTAGTTTTTTAAAGTCATAATGTAATTAATGTTAAACATAATACTCTAATAATCTTGGCATGTTATCCTTTGAAACAAGTAGAATCCCCGGCTTTGGTCTGCACTCTAATGAGAGAAATGATCAAGTATTTGTAAATAGGAAAAAATCTGGTTAGGATTGTATATTTAAGTTCACTTGACAATATTTTTGCATAAATATTGCAACATTGTATGAATAAATGCGTAAAGTAAAATTTCATTTTTTTCAGAAAAAAAACATTTCAAGATCTAAAAATACCTGTGTACACACTGGCAATTTATTACATATATGTCCAAAATAAAAAGAATTGTAACAGTGCATTAACTCGAAGAATTCCGATATCTTACTTCAAAATTGTTTATTATCTTAAGTCTTCATATGGAGTAGTAATGTTGTGTAAAACGTTTTCATTGTTTTGTTTTCTGTTGTCAGTTCCAAGAAATAATTCATTTGGCAAAGAAACAATTGTTTAAGCTCTTGAACTGCTGGATTGTGCAACGTAGTTCACTAATTTGGCAAAGAAACAATTGTTTAAGCTCTTGAACTGCTGGATTGTGCAACGCATTTTTCAACATCATGAGCAGTTTTCAGTAAAGCTTAACGGTGCAGTAGAAGGAGGGGCGAAAGGCGACTCGGACAATGATGAAGTTGAGACAGGCATTGTATAGATACTTTTGAATAGTATCGTGATTACGCGATATTGATATAAAAAAATGTTGTTTTCTTATCTGACTCAAGTTTTTTAAGCAACGTGAAACAACGCGATTTTTCGCGATTTTTAAACGTAAAGAATTTTAATCATTTGTTGCAGTATTCTGATTTTGATTTGATGTATATACATGTACAATATTTCAGTATCTTATTTGTATGTTAATTTTCGAAGCTAGCATTTTTATTCAAGAAGTAGGTGTTTTCTAAGTTTTGCCTGTACTGAATTATAATTTTGTAATTAGTTTTTCTAGTTTTTCAATTTTTCTTAATTTTCCCACTCATCAAATGTGCGTTGTTTTCAATTATCTACAAACCGTGGTGGTGCTAGAATCTTTACCAATTTCCGAGATACGACAAGATAAGATAAGATAAGATATTCTTTATTCAGATAAATATTGACAATTAAAAATTGATAATTTATCTGAATAGCGTCAAAAATATACAAACATACATACAAATACATTCAAAAGCAAAGTACCGTATTTACCCGTGTATAAGCCGCACCTTTTTCCACGAAAAATTGGTCCCAAAGCGGGGGTGCGGCTTATCTACAGAAACATCTCGCGAAAACACATAATTTGCACATATATTGTAAACTAAAGTACGTGATCTTGCGTAATATACATTAAAGTAATGTAATATCCTTGTTTAAAAGACAAACAATTAATTTATTAAAAATATCACAATATTAAGGTATTAGAATGTATTGTTAGCTTAGAAATAATATGCATGCAAATATCAAGAGCAATTTAGAGGAGCATCATTACAAGATCTATATAGATTTATAGTTTTACTTAATGTATTAAGATAGGCTATAAATCGCGGAAATGCAGGTTTCTTTTCTTCAAAGTTGTAAAAATATATGACTAATGTAAATAAATATGCTTCGTTGATTCAATACTTGTGAATTTTTATATTGCTCAAAAAACTTTTTTTCTTAAAAATCTTCTCCCAAACTCGGGGTGCGGCTTATCTACGGATGCGGCTTATACACGGGTAAATACGGTA
>CABFPE010000333.1:152435-163392 GCA_900660155.1 Hofstenia miamia | reverse complement strand
AAGCAACAGCGGGTGCAATGTTGTCAAGAGTATATACGGCTCTTTCATGAACTGGGCATAGAGCAGTGGTGCCGACGTATGTCATTACAGATGAATCTTGGGTACCATTTTCTCCAATTCCTTGGAGGCGTGATCTGAAGAAATGGACCGCCAAAACAGACGCACGACCAAGGGCCATCCAAGCAACACCGAGGGGCCAGCGCACAATGCTGCTTTTGGCGTACACTCACGATGGCAAATTTGCGATTCAGGGTACTGACAGGAATGAAAAAGTCGATAGTGAACGCTACAAACAGTTTGTCCAATACACTATCGACAAATTTCGCCGTGAACGGCATGGGAGAGTACGGCAGCACGAGATTATCTGGAGACAAGACAATGCTCGTCCTCATGTTTCCCAAGTCACGACACAATTCTTTCGCGACAAACAAATCGTTCTCTCGAAACAGGCGCCATATTCACCAGACCTCAATGGTTGTGACCGTTGGATCAACAAATGGCTGAAACTGCAATTGAAACAGCAACAATTTGAAAGTAAAGAAGATCTGCTTTCCGCTGCGCGACAGGCCCTCACTTCTATTGAAAAAAGGAAGATGTTGGAGGAAGCAAATAAATATATCGCCCATTGTGAACATGTCATCCGACTCAACGGTGATTACACTGTCCAATAAACATGAATTGTTATGTTCTTTTTGTGTTAAATAAACGTTTTGGCATTATTCTAATTCTTTTCCAGACATGTTAATATTTGCCAAAAATCAGAAGACAATTATTAAATTGATATTGAACAAGTTCTATCAGCTGTTATTCTTGATAGAATGTCCCAATTAATCAAGCTTGATATTTTTGAAAATGAATAATTTTTATTAAATGAGACTTCTTTCACAATTCTCCATATTATAGTGCTATTGTAAGTGAAGAAGAATTGACTCAACATTGAAAAATATGAAAATACACAATTCTCTATAAACTTAATGCACCCTTATTTTTATATCACTTGCCACATAAACAATAAGAATGCTTGGTTTTTATTATAATTCTGTTGTTAACATTAAAAATCTCAGAAATGTCATAAATTTTCAATAACTTATAAGCTTTTCCATTAAGTTGTTTTTGACAAAATCAGGGATAATATTTTTAGCAAATTTTTTACATTTCTCCAATATATTATGTTGGTCAATAAACAATCAACCTTAAAAACAAGTAACGCATATAAGATTGAAAAAGTAGATTGGACACAAACATAAAAACTACATGCATTAACGAAATATACAAAATATGAATTGAACTGTAAAATCAAGCATTCAATTAAATCTATAAGTGAAAACAATTAAATACAAGCGTAAAATTCCAAACTGCATCTCACTAAAAATGATTAAAAAAACTTTGTACAAATGAAGAAATGAGATATAAAAATACTAAGTTAAGCTAAAAATAAATTAGATTAGAATACAAGAAGAAATCAGTGATGATGCATTACATATCTTTTACTATATTTTTAAATGTAAAGTCGACAGCTAAACAAAAAGGCAAAGGTTATTGAAAGCTTATTGCAAATTGGATTCAAGCCTTGCAATTGAGGTGTCTAATCGTGCTTTGAAGCCATTCAAAGCCTATTCTAAACATTAAAAAGTAGGATTTGAGAGATTGCATTATGAAGGAACAGAGAAAATGTTCGGATGCTTAAGTGACGTTTCACAATAGATAAGGGCACACCGTAATATTTACAGAATCACTATTAGCCAGAGATTCGATCATATTGTTCAAATTTAGATTTAATTCAAAATTTTAAAAGGCGGTATTTGTCAATGCAATGCCAGTATCAAGCCAAAACAAAACGATTGTATATTCTGAAGTCAAAAAGGCGATTTGACTAATAGCCATTTCACGAATTAATCTACCGCAATACTATCATAAAAAATAAAAGAAACACTTACGTTTTTGGATGATATTCCTAGAGCGAAAGAAGGACCGGATTTAGTTACCTGCTCATTTTGATTCTCATTTTTACGTTTGTTGTTTGCTATCTACAAAACGTCAACAGTGAAATTATCAGATGTAAGATGCATACATACTTCTTGAAGGCCATCGAACTTTTTTTTAAAGAATACTTCTTCCTTTACCTAAAATTTTGAAATTATAGAAAATTATGAATTAAGCAATTTCAACAATTAAACAAATAAACAAGGTTGACCAAAAATATTGTACAAAATTGTCTTAAATTACATTTTTAACCTAGATGCTTGTACTTCTCAGTTGTTATTATTTTGATTATTAAACTAAATTCTTTGTAGCATTTGGTCTTTTTACTATATATCAGCTGTTTCAAAATTAATAGCATATGGCCACAGGTTTACGCCTAGTTACGATTAGATCGTAGCTGAAACAGTAATGGACAATGATTTAAATCATACTTGATGAAACTGAAAAACATTTTAAAATATCTGCTTAAAACAGTGGTTAAAACAGTCTGTTTTAAGGATGCAAACATTACCATAGACAAATTTAAAAAACGCTTGAAGAGAAAAAATATTTGAAAATCACCAAAATATAAAACGTGTTTCTTAGAAACCAAAAAGGTTTTCAATCATTCGATGAATGACAAAAGCTCTGTGAGGCGCTGAAATAAGTTCGTTTGGAAAGGCGAATACTATACATGACTAAATTAAGTTAATGAATGAAAATGCTATTCCTGAGTTCCTGCATTTGCTCAAAAACACAATTTAGCATTATTTTAAATAGTTTTTAGATCTAACCATAATCAGCGAAGCGAAAATGGAAAATTTGCGACATGCAATTCTTAGTATACGTTTTGTTTTCTATATATTATAATTTAATAGTGTACTTTTATTTAAGGTGATTTGATTATAATCTAAAGTATAAAAATCCTTATCATCATGATTATTTCTATGAAAATTTTTAGATATTCAATTTAAAACCCACCGCCAATTAGCAAAGCAACAAATAAAAGCAAAAAAAACAGGAAATTTCAAATTACTACTTCGAAAATAAAATTCAGACAGCAAATTTATTACTTTTGAGAGTTCATATGCTACGATTGGTTAACACAGAATTCTATTATGATGGTATTTCAAAGAAATTCAATGGTTCATTTCAGAAAAAATATTAGGCGTAAACATAATGCCACGTGAATTGAAGCGATGTTTGAAATCATTGCAAAATATGCGAACATGGGCAATTCGTTTAAGAAAACATTTAGAAAATTGTTCATCCGTGTACGATCGCGAAGAAGAACGTGAAACATTAGCGGTCACAAATAAGAAGCTATAGATGAACAGCTTCACACGCAAAAAAAACATCTACACATCAGTTGCTGAATAATTTATGCAGCTTGGACAGCTTCTAAAATAACTGATTTCGCTTCATCAAGCAATTGGTAAGTCCTGTGTTGGGAAACTTTCCTCAAAGATTAAAATCACAAGTATTTAAATCGGGGGATCTTGGTGGCCAAGAGAACTCAAAGTGTCATCTAATAACTTGTGGAAAATATTTCTGCAGTGTTGCCTTAACATCTGTTGCAATATAGGGTGGAGAACCGACCTGTTGAAAAATTGTCTTGGAAAGCATTCGTTTACATGTAAGAAATGGTATGCAATGCTTCTTTATCGTTTGCTGGCATGGATCACCAGTAACAGTGCTCTCAAATAAGTAGGCAGGCGTAATAAACTTACCGTTGAAACCAAACCAAATTGTCACACCCTAGGAGGATGCATTAAACGGGTAATTGTTATATGAGAGATTTCAGTACTCCAAACAGCTGAAACTTCACCTGTTACATGAATGTTGGCTTTATCGGTTCACAGGATTCTCATCAACACTTCGTCACCAACCTCATTGAGGAACGATCTGGAAAAATGATGCGATTATTGTAATCACCTTCAATAAGTGTATGGAGAGACTGAGGTTTGTATGGCTTGGTGTAAATCTTGCTTTATGACTACTTTTAGAGAGGTTAACACTACAAGCCAATTGACGAATGGAGCATTTCTTAAATTTCTACTACCTTTTCTATTGTATCACCACTGCAAGATAGTAGGCCTTTGCCAGGAAGGTCTTGTATGGTATGCTGATATTCAAACTTGTATATGAAACCATCGGAGGCAGATTCATCACAAACATGCTTTCTTAGACTATACAATCTCGAATTTTCTCTCAAAGCCTGATATATTACTTTCCACAAGAGTAATAATATTGTACTAATTCAGCTCGCTGTTTACAACTTAGATGGCTCGTGGTTAGAAGCAATAAAAAATCCAAACTCGTGATCTTTCCAATATGCTTGAATTATACGCAAAAAAACTAACAATGAAATACTGTAGACATTATATTTCCGACGTTAATTTATAAACACCCTATATATATATATATATGTATATATATATATAATGAATCTGAAATAGGCTAATTATAAATTTTGCAATAGCAGAAACTCGAATTTGATTTATTTTGAAATATTTAATTCATGATCATTTTGTTAAACATAGCACTTTTAAATATCATAAAATTATAGTATAAGAACCAAAGAGCATACATACATCGAATGGTGTTACACGTTCAACAGGATAGCTGGATTTTAAATGTGCAGGGAATTGCGAATTTCTACGCTGAAGTTCGCTTAATCGTCCCAGGCTATCATCGGACTTGATTTGAGCAAGTGGGGTTTCATTAGAGGTCCCTAGCAATGGTAGAATTTCTGAAAAAAGCTATAATTACTGGATATGGGAATTCCATAACATAAACTGCATGCAATAAATATATCAAATAAATTGAAAAAGATTGAATGACCAGGTCATAAGTAAAGCAACCAAAAAAGCAAAAAAGGACAATCGATGCAAAAACGGCAAAATTTCTATAAAAAGACAAAATAAAAATAAAGATCAAATAAATTGCACCACAAAAGCTGTATGATATAAATCAAGTTTTTGACAGTTTCAACATATACACTAAATTCCCTAGTTGAATTTCGTGGAGAGAAATTGTTATCTAATGTATAGACATGTGTACCAGGAATTACGAAGGCGAACTCGATCTTTCGAACTTTGAGCCGCACTTTCGAATGTTAGATTCTTCGATCTCGATCTCGATCCCGAACAAAAATTTACATTTTGATTTGGTCTATTCCAATTAATTGGAAAATTTTAAGTAAAAATGATTGCAAACATGATTATATTTTGGTATATATTTGCTTTCGTTTAATCTTTCAATTGAGTTTGATTTTAGTTATAATCTAATTCAAAATTGGAATTCTATATAACATATTTTCTAAAAATGAATATTTATGCTCGTTAGGATGGAAGAATACTAACAGTTTTAAGCAACAATTTGAAAATCGTTATTTTTTATTTCCGTATTGTTTATTGGGTCCGTATTATTATTAATAAAGTTATGTTTAAACGTTTTATACATATTATACATTATACTAGCAATCATTCTTAGATCGATTCGGAGCGCGGGCTAATGTTAGACCGGTCGAGTTACGGATCATTGTTAGACAGATTGAGTGGCGGGTCAAAAAAGTGACCCGCTTCTCACTCCTGTGTGTATATAGTGACTCGGTTAGAACGGTGTGCCGATTGACGGTATTTCTGAATGCTTGTGTCACTACGCGGACAGTTTTGTTGGCTCTCAGATATTTTTCTAACTGCACATATATTTACCCTTATCAAACATTGTGTAACATTTTTTTATAATATGTCAAGTTCCAAAGTGGAAAGGACTTCCGCAAACGCACAACGTTTTCCCAATAAATTCGAGAAGAAACAAACGTGCGAAAAGACACGAGGCGACAGGTATAGAGGTTCAGCGACCCATAAATCACACATACCACGTCTACAAAATCAGACGCTGCAGAAAAAATAGTTGAAGCATTTTACAGGGTGGACATTCCACTGCACAAGCTGCGACAACCAGCTCTCAAATCGTTCTTTGACAGTTATGGAATATCTTGCCCAAATGAATCGCCGTGTATGCGCTTTTTAATATAAAATTCACAGAAATGAGGCCAGTTTTGTGCGACAACAAAATAAGTGTGCAATGCGATGAGGCGATATTTAAAAACAATGTTTGCATACCTTAGTTGGCTAAGTCGGTAGCTATCATGTCTAGACTCACACGTGTGATAGATGTGGCTAATAGTGGTACTTTTTGCTGGAAAAATGTTGGATATTTCTTACAAGAATCTTCCACATATTTGAGTTTTTGTAATTCTATTTGAATCATAGTAAATATTTTTACATTTATTGCATAATTTGAGTTTTTAGAAATAATAAACGGAGGAATTTGTTTTTAGGGTAGAAAACAAAGAGTCAAATATAAGGTTCTATGGACCGAATTTTGGTTGCCTTAATTATAAGTAGAGACAATAAAAAAAGTATTTATTATGCCTAAATAACAAAAGTTACCATCATATGAAAAAAATGATTCTTGCGTCATATTGAGAGGTAAATCTTTCAACAAATTTTCTAAAACAAGATTTATGTAAGGTCTTCAATAAAAACGATTACAATGTTCACAACATAGACAATAATTTTTCGGAAGTGATTCCCTGAAAACGGATTTGTTGTTCTATTCACAATGTTTATGAGTAAATCAAAATAACGAAAAATACCTTCACAAGAATAAAATGAATCTTGTAGATTATCCACTACTTTTGATGAGTTTGATACATTTCCCATGCTCAATGAACGAGTTTCAGCATCTAAGTTTCGACTTATGAGAAGCTGATAAAAACTGCTGGAGATATACTATAACTTCAGCATGAAATAAATGCAATGACTGATGATATAAAATCACAAATATGGATATTTAACAATGTTGGGTGAAGTGTAACAAACGTCATAGAAAATTTTCACAAATCAAATAAACTAAATTATTAAAACAAAACAAATTTTAGTATAAATGAGAAAGCAATTTTATATATAAATATATATATATATATATATATATATATATCTGGGCAATAGATCGAGGCTATTGTTTTGGTCTAAAAATGAGGTTTTTTGCACATCACTATCCAATAAGTCGGGGTACTACCTCTCTACCTTACTTTACTTGAACATTACATTACCTAAGCGCTAGATTCGTTACGTTAGTCACCAATACGTTTATTATTTATCAACAAGGAATAATTATTACGGTATCTGTGGACAATGATGATTACTGTTTGTTGATTGTCGTAACAAAGCGGTTTGATTAAATTTTTAATAATATAGAAATTGTGCGATAACGATCGTAGCCTGTTCGCCCGATAAGCCAACCCCACGAAATAAGGTTAAAAAATTAGGTCCTGAGAATCGGCTTATTGGTCGGAAAATACGGTATATATTTTCTGTTTAGTCATTGAGACTTTTTGAAATCTTTCCATTCATTAAATAAAAAGGTTTGTGCTTGTTCAAATGGATATGAGTTATTTCCGGGACATTTTTGGTAAAATTTTCGTAACATCAGAAAACTGCAAACTTCTATGCACAGTTGCCTTGCTCACAGCCTTGTTCGTATCTTTTTGGAATTTTCGGTTACTCATGCAGTTGGACAATGACAAACATAACAGCCGGCGCTTATCTGTGCTTACCAGTGTTTTGAGGTCTCCCACTTCCAGACTTTTAGTACAAGGGACCACCCACATCAACAAAAATGTCAAATTCAACTCGAATGTACACAAGAGCACAACCGATCTTTTGTGTAACTGACGTCTCCAGTTACGCATGGAGGTAGAGCAGGATTTATTGATACATTCACCACAAAATGTCAGCGAATTTCTGCTGACGAGGTACACGCAAACAATTTGGAGAATGCATGCGTGATAAAAATGGATCGTGCTAACATACATTCAAGAATTAGGGTCTCAAATGTGACTAGATTAGAGGCATATATACATATAATTCTTAAAACCTTAATGCAAAAAGGAGTGCCACATTTTTAACAAAGATAAACAAGAGGAAAAAATCTAACCTTGATATGATGATAGGGAGTTCAACTCTTGCGCAGCTATATGCTTGTTAAGTTGATTCTAAATAAAAACAATGTCATCGCACAGTTATTATAAAAAGAAAACAATAGAAAGTCGGTATTAGAAACTACACTGAACAACAATCTGAATTCATGAATTCATGATCACGTGTGGAAATCACTGACACGAACTAAGGACATATTCAACTAAAAAATCCCACTGTGAGCAAAGTGAGCACAAGCTCAAAATTTGAAAAAAATTTCATAAGAAAGAGAACTAGATATTTCAAAAATTACGGCACATGCACAGAAGGTTGTATGTGCAATGTTAGCTAGCATAATGCTGTTGCAAACTGACTTGAAAAAATAATTTGCTAAAAAGACTGATTTCATTGGATTATCTATAGGAACTTGTGTATTTCTGACCGTATATTCAATGTTAAGTATTGGATCTTTTTGTCGTTAGTTTATATACTTTACAAAGTTAAAAGTACTGGGTGTCATAAATTGGAGATAAACTATTTTTTGATAATATTATGTAGTGCATTGGTTTATGTATCTTAAAGTGAATTGTCCTCAAGCATGGACATCTGTGATTGGTTAGCTTATTATGCAAATAAAAATCTAACAAATCACAGATGTCCATTCCTCAAGGCCCAATTAATTGTTTTTGAGAGCTTATCTTTCGCATATAGAGCTAAACTGCCTAGAATCAATTCACATGCATAGTTGTATGAGCTCATTACCAAAGTACTAACTAGATCTTTAGACTGGCACAAATGCCTTAATTGGACCGACCATCTAATTCCCATTCACATATTGCGAATTTTCTCGTTAATGGATTTTTAATAGTTGGGTTGTTTATTGATGGTACACAAAGATTTCATTTGCCGGATTAACCTGCTTAGTCTAAACTTTTAGATTCAGAAATTTAGTTGCAAATTCTTTTCTTTTGGACTATAAACTACTGTGAAAATATATACAGAAATTTTGCATTACTTCATAAATGATAAACTTCATTGATAACATTTTACAAAAAAATCTACACAACTTGACATCACATAATAATAATACCGTTAAAATTTAGTGTATGAAGAGGGTTAATTAACAATTCAAACATATAATGTTATCAGAGGGAGTTACTTGTAAATTTGAAATTGTTGACTTCATTTCTTCAATGCGGGATTTGTTTTCTTTATCTGCAAGAATAAGACTGTGCTTAGACTGCAACAACATGTTATTTTGGATTTCCAGTTGCTCAGATCGTTTATGCTCAGCGTGAATACTCTTTCTCAATAATTCCATCTGGGTGTTTTCCTCGTTTAATTGACACGTTAAAAGAGTAACCGCCGCTTTCTCATTTGCCAGTTCGCGTTCAATTTCTCGTTGCCTGCTAATTAATAGAGATTCCTAAAAACTCCCATTAAATTCAGAATAGCAAATAGTTCTAAAAACACACACGTAAATGCATTAAAGTTGATAACATTTTATGATAATTCTTGCATCATACCGTCATAAAGCGAAGGCTACATTGACAAACGTTTTAAATAGCCAGAATAATGACATTGAGAAAAAATTTTTTAAATCAACTAATTAACCATTGCACAGATTTGGAATTGTGGAAAAATTTTAATGTTTCTTCGCTGCTGTGACATCTGACCATGTGTGCTGCACAGCTCAATGGCCATTGGAAGTCATTTAAAGAAAGCGTTATATTTGTTCTTGATCAAATGCGAAATAAACTGTATAATTACATAAACATTAAATAAGGTGACAATTGAAATATTTTTAAAAAAAAATGATTAATCTTTTCAAGTAATTTAGATACAGCAATACACTACAGTATCAATTTCCAAATTTCCTAATGAGTTCGGAAAAAAATTTTAAAAATGTAGAATAATGGTTTGCCAATTTAAAAGAAACCAGGTTTTTCAAAAACATAAAACACTGAAAACTTCCAAGCATACCTGATGTTGAAAACTACGAATTAGATGTGATTTCTCTTCTGTATTGGCATTACTTCTCCGAATCTCTTCATCCAACTTAATAGTTAATGAATGAGTCTTCTCTCTTTCGTGCTCGAACAAATTCTGATGATTATGCAATAACTCGTTTGTGTTTTTCAAGCGAATCACTGTTGAATTATTTTCATTACTCAAAGAATTGAAACGATTGTTCAGCATTTCAATCTGACTCATAAGATTATTGTTTTCAGATTTTAAATGTGATAGCTGTGTTTGAAGTTCAAGAACTTCCTTAACCGACTCATTACATTTTTTTTGCTCTTCAATGTAGCACTGAGTAATACTTTGCAGTCGCTTTGTGACCTCATCCATCTGTAATAAAGTCTTCTGTGTTTTCTGCTTTTCACTCACGAGCTTCTCATTGGCTTCTTGACAATGTTTCAAGGAATCTGTGAAATGACTGTTGAGTTCAGAATAACAAGACTCCTTATCTTGAAGTTTGTTTTTCAATTCATTATAAAAATTCTGAGCCTCCTGATAAGCATGAGCTTGGGTCGATAATTTTTTGCGAAGGTCTTCATTTTCCGATTTACGTTCACATAGTTCTTCATTAATTTGAGTTAACGTTGAGGAGAGCATTTGATTCTTGAATTGTTCATCAGTTAAATTTCGAGAAATCTCATTAATTCGATCAGTTAACTCACTGATTTTAACTTTGCTCTCTTCTACTAACACAACGTACGATTTCGCGTTTGAAAGCTCAACGTTGAGATTTTCATTTTGTCTAAATAATTTATAATAATCAGGACAAAGATAAGCGCTTTTTTCAATTAGCAGTATTGAAAATTAATTAAATTGGATTTGCAAATGTATTAAGTGCCAAAAATCGGCTAAAAGCGTTGTATTGATAACAGTTTATTAAAATTAATAAACATTGAAAATACAATATCTAGCAAAAATATACAGTATTGTACAGAAAATTTTAGCTAGCCATACATATATATATATATATATATATATATATA
>CABFPE010000333.1:131190-152357 GCA_900660155.1 Hofstenia miamia | reverse complement strand
CCCCCCCATCAAGGTGGATTCCCCTCCTTTTAAAGGGGGTTGAAAACGGGTGGGTTACCAGGCCAAGAAAGAAAAAAAATTCCTTTTGATCCAAAAAATTTTAAAACCTTTTTTTGTGTGGGGTGGGGGCCCCCCTTTTTTGAAAATTCAGTTATCCCAAAAGGCATACCCCTCATTTAGGTGTGGGAGAAACTTTTTTTTTTTAAAATTTTTTTTCTTTTTGGGGGTTAAAAATTTCCCACAAATATTTTTTGTTCCCCCGCCCCTTTAAAATTAAACACCCCAAACCCCTTTTCCTTTTTAGGGGTTTTTCCCCTTTTAAAAAACCCCCTTTTTCCCCCAGAAAACCCCAATCCTCTTTTTTTTGCCCCTTTTTTTTTTAAAAAAAACCCCCCCAAAATTTTTAAATAGAAAAATAAAATGGTGTTTTAAAAAATTCTATTTTTTTTTTTTTTTTTTTTTGGAAATTTTTGGAATTTGGGGGGGAGATCGGGGCAAAACCTTTTTTTTTTCCCCCTTTTTAAAATTCTTTTTTTAAAAACAAAATCATTTTTTTCTGGCTTTTTTTTTTACAGTGTGGGGGAAAAAAAAAAAGGCTTTTTTTTTTTTTTTAAAAAAAAAACCCTGTCATTTTTTTTTATTTTTTTGGGTTCCCCCCCCCCCCTTCTTTTTTTCCGGGGTGGTGATTTTTTTTTTTTTTTTAAAATTTTAATTTTTAAAACTTCTGCGGCAAAAATTCAAAATTTTTTAAAATTTCCCCCGGGGGAATTTTTTCCCTTTTTTCGGGGGAATTTAAAAATTTTTTTTTCCAACCTAAAAAGGTTTTTTTTTTTCCCCTTTTTTGTAAAAAAAGTTTTAAAAAAAGGTATTTTTTTTGTACAAAAATTTATGGTATTATGGGGGAAAAAAATTTTAAGGTAAAATTGGGCAAAAAAACTTCAAAAATTTTTTTTTAAAACGGAAAAATTGTGGAAAAATTGGGGGCCCCAAAAAATTTTTTTGGTTTTAATAAAAAATTTTTTTTTTGCTAGTTTTGGTGCAGAAAAAATATAAAAATTATCTTGATAAAACATATTATTTTGGCATAATACAAAAAAGGGAAAAAATTTAAAAAAATTGGGTTTTTTGGGGACTTTTCTAGAACACTTACTGTAATAAATTCTAGGTGTATATAATAATTTGATGCTTACTGTATATACCACCTGATAAATTACTTGAAAAGTTGGAATTACTTAGATTTGATGCTAAATTTCTGAGATTTTTCAATTCATATTTAGAAGATAGACTACAATGTGTGGATATAAATGGAATTTTATCCTCTAAATAAGACGTAACTAGTGGTATACCACGGGGGGAGTATATTGGGTCATTTATTATTTATAATTTTTATCACTGATATTACAACTTGCATTGAAAATAAAAGCTGGATTTTCGCGGATGATTTGAAGCTTTTATGATAATCAATATTATAATATTCAAAGCCAAATAGATCGCCTAAATAACTGGTGTAAAATAAATAAAATGAAATTTTATGCAAAAAAGTCTAATATGATTTGCTTCAGAAAGTCACGAAACAAATTCGATGATTATTATATTGATGAAGCAATACTATCAACGATTTTGGTATACAAATTAATGAAAACCTGAAAAGGAATACAATCAATTCCGATTTATCCGTATCCTGGTAGACAGCCGATTTTTGTCCGGACTATGTAAATTTGAAAATTTCAAATCCGATGTCATTGAAAATATGGAATTTATGGCCGAGAGCTAGGTTGTGCAGAGGTGGAAACGTAATGGAGAATAATCACGAAATTGCGTCAAAGATTTTCTGACAAGGGATATCCCGAAACAATGGGACAGCTATCGACATCCTCACTTCATAGAACGAATCAAAACCATGTTTTTTACACATGTACAGTGTATTAAATTCACAACTCAAAATGTATTATACGAACAGCGCCTTTTGTACTTGTGTACATTATACGATCACTAAAATGAGTAATTGTGTTATTTAAAAAAAACTACTGAATGCTTACACTTTGATACGGTTTAAGCGGGTATAATTGCTATACAAAGTGACATTTAGACCAGAAATTACGGATTAACAGCATCGGATTAACCGATAGTTTTATTAGAGAAAAACACAATGAATAATTCGGACTTAAGAAAGTGTACAAATAAACCGAAAATCCGGATAAAACCGATACGGATAAAGAGGAATTGACTGTATCACTATGAATACACTATATCTAAAGGTATTAAATTATTCTTATTTCTAGGAAGAAACGTTCCATTTTTGTCACCTAAAAGTTCAAAGATTCAATTATATAAAAGTTACATATCACATTTATTATACGCTTCTCAAATTTGGTATCCATCAAAAACTGGATTAATTAAACTGTAAAAATTTCAAAGACGTTGCATTCACTGGGCTTGAAATAAGAAAAATATAGTCTATAACGAATTAACGCGATTTAAGATTTTACCAATTTCCATCGTATTTCAGCTATTGGACTTAATATTTTTAAATAACTACTAAATTATAAATACAAAATTTTAAAGAAAGCCAGTTTTAGAAATTAAATCTATATCAGAATCAAACTATTTTTACAGATTGGTTCATTTAGCGACTTCATCACAATCAATCTAACATCGACGTATTTGCAAGACCAAGACTTTTCAAAATTGAAATATATGATTTTTTTTAGCAATTTACTTAAGTCTAATTTTGATGTTAACAACATATGCTCCTGGTTCTTATCCTGTCACTGTAGTAAATGTCGTGTTTCTAAATCACTTTACATTAAGTAGTATTAGGTCATATTCATGCTCTTCAAAAAAGAATTCAATATAAGTCAATATATATATATATATATATATATATCAATATTAATAAAATTTACAGTAAACATTGATTTAGCTTTTCTTGAAGTGACGCGTTAAGATCTAAATATGAAACTCTTAATAAGTTATACATGTACATAAAGTAATCAACCATTAAACAATGGTAAAACAATATTTACCGGTTTGTTCTCGAATGGCAGTAGTCTTCTGATGGATTTCAACCTAATAAAAATAAGTAGATGCTTCATTTCGCAAATTGCATACCTTTAAATCATTCGCCTTCAGTAAAGAGCCAGCGTAAAGTTCTAAAAATATAAACAATACAATATGTTTCGAAGTGACACCAAACAAAGTAAGGTTAAAATATTTCAATATGACAGTGCTCCACAAGTGTACATGGGAGGAAATTTAAGGCCCAAGCCCAAGTTATACGGCCGAGGCACAGCTCAAGCCTAACCAAATATTGAAACGCCCCAGATCCGGCCCAATCCCCTTAAAAGTGCAATGGGCCAGCCCGCCTCCAATACAAATTTATTTTACAAAATTTTACAATAAATTGAATTACATAAAACTGAAGTAACAGACATTTGATGGCGTTTGAATGCTTTTTCGTTAATTCAGTTATTATCCGAAGGAACTCAATTCAAATAAGCCAGTCTATGTAAGCAGAATTAGGAGGAAAAAACCTGTAGAAAAAAACTAATTAATACAGGACCCTTTGCATTCCACGTTGTTCATTTTACAAGGCTCTCTATGAACGAGAATATATATGAAATTAGCCAATAATACACTCAAGAAATACAAGATTTGTAGTATTAATGACATTTTTGCTTCCCGAAAATTATTAGAAACAAACAAGAGACTTTCTTAGTGTAAATCCGGTTGATAAAAACCACATTACGTGCTAAAAAGCATGGAATCGTGATTTTGATATAAATGCAAGTGCTATTCTCGCTACTAGCATTTAAGATCTTAGCAAGCAACAGAGAACATTGTGCTATATTTCAATCACACAAAAGAACTTGTTTGTTCAGTGCCAACAGAGTTTGAACCTAGCCGGTTTTTTCGGCACAGGCCCGGCCCGCATTGACACAAAAAAATCAGGCCCGGGACCGGATAGCTTTTAAACCCGGACCCGGTTGGACAAATCCTGCCAAATATATGGTTTTATACATTTTTTTTGAATTTTCTACATGTACATGTATTCAACGTGCAATATTATTATATTTCATTTGAGATCGCATTTCATCTACATATTTACTCTTGTAAGTCCTCCACAGGTAAAACCTTTGCCCAGCACTCGAGAAATTAATGAATTCTGACTTGGTAATCACAGATTTTCGTTCACTAATATTTATGTAATTAAAACATATTCATTAAGAATTCATATCTAAAATGTATGTTTGTGTTCTTTACTTACCAGGTGATGTGTGTGTAGTGGACGTTAAAATTATGTCGGAACTTGGTGAGAAAATTTGTCAGGGAGTATAGATGTCGGAAAAACTCAAAAATCACTTTGCCAGGATAACAGTAAATTCGAACGTCTGAATGTGTCAACGATGTCACAATAAGTGAATGCGATAGAAAAACCCTTTTTCTAATTTCCACAAATCAAACTCTTGAGTTTTCTACAAGTATCGATAATTATTTAACATCATCTTCACGTGGTATGGGTGACACTTTTCAATTGAAAAAACAAATTCGCAACGTTTTGATCGACCAAACTTATTCACTTAATTACCTAATCTATTCAACACATGCCCAGACCAGAGATAAATGTTTCCGCATTAATTTTGATAAAGGAATGATACTCCTTTAATTCTTCGTATTGCTCATATATTATTCTAATAAGCCGTCACATGAATTGATATTTTGAATTCAACCTATCATCTCATTCAATTAATAAACATACACTTAATTTCAGACATGATAAATTTCGGCCCGGGTGTTAAATTTTTCAGGCCCGAGTGCTTACCAATAATTCCAGAACCGGTTCCAGCTTTGAGTGCCAGTCATATTAGGGCTGTGCGGGTAAGGGCTAAGCCGCGGGTACAATTATTACGGGTACAAGTAAAAAAAGTGAATCCAGTTTATGAGTAGATTGTCGTATCCCTCTCATGCAGATTCTTAAGTTTTATATATAAGCAATAAACACTAAATTACATAATACATATAATAAATTTGTTCATTTTTAGTGCTTAATTGAGAACAATTCCTTCTGTAGCATTGATCAGTAAAGGCTACGGTTACAATTATTACGAGTACGGTTGGTAATATGCACCGCGGCGGGTAGGGGTAGTAAATTATGATACCCGCACACCCCTAAGTCATATTAGTTGGGGCAAGAGCCAAAGAAATGTCAGGAAACTTCAGAGAATTTATTTATTCCAGGAAAACATAACTCAGAAAGGAATTTTATATGGCTGTTAAATGGCATTGAATAAAATCTCATAAAAAACCAGCAAATGGACACAGTATCTTCAAGAGTCTCAACAAACTTTGTCATAATTTGGTGTCCAATACCACAAGTTAAACAATATCTGCACAAAATGGGGACGCAAACTCTCTCGAAAATCAATTTTATCACAAAGTAAAAGAAATCAGCGTTTGTAATGGTAGATACAATACCCAAAAATAGACTGAAGGATTGCGAAAAAAATCTTTTTTTCTTGAAACCTTAATTGAATTGTCAGAAGAAATTAACATATGTTAGATGTCAGTTTGGACAAATATTTTGCAAGATAAGCAAGAAACACAAAATGTATGCCATGGACAACATTTTATTCGCCAGGACATCGTGTACTAGTTAATGTACACTAAGACATGGATAGTAAAAAACCTACTTGAATGTTTATAGTAGGTCTTTATATTAGTCAGTACTGAAAATATTGGCGCTATATGTTGCCCTAAGCATGTACGGTGACTTATTGCAAAAAAATACTGCTCTCTACTATATCCTAAGTAGGAGGGACAGGGAATGATATATTTTGGTTATTCCGTGGAATTATGTGAAAAAATAATGTTTTCATTTCCTCGAAGGGAAATTTCAAGGCTGCATTCCTCAGTACACATGAGAATAAAATGTTATAATTCTGCCAGTGGATATGGTACCAAATGCGAAATTTTCTATTCTGTTTTGAACAGTATTGTTTGTTCAGAATAGATTTTTGTGATGTTTTCTCGACTGCCCCAACTAATATGGCAGACACTGTATTGAAAAATTTAATATATGACCACATTGCTTGCCTTGCAAATTTGACATTTCCTCTAGTTGTTGTTCTTTGATTGCATTGTAAGAGGAGCGGTAATCTTCGACTAGTGCATCTCTTTGGTGCTTAAAATCCAATTCTGCTTTGATGGAAACTGTTTGCATTTCTTCAAGTTCCTGTTTGTAATAGGCAATTCGTTTGTTGAGATCTTCTATTCGAGATGATAAACGACCACAACAAAAGTCCTAAAGTTAATTTCGTACATTATATAGATTAAAATTTAAAGGCCCTGTTTTAGAAAATAGGCTAGAATCGATTTACAGAGTTCGGTATAAAGCGAAGCCATTGAAAATATGTTATATATGCATGTAAAACCATCCATTATCAAATTCAAAATGTTTCATTAATATTTTTTAAATATTTTTACATACCTCATATGCAGAGAGATAACGCTTAACACAAATATTTACCATAAAGGGAATGCAGTTAGCCATAGATGCCCCATGTTCGAGGATTTCCAAATTTCTAAATGGGCTTGCAGAAAATAGTTTGAAAATCAAATTCGAGTGAATCCTCATACACAATGGACAGGTTACGGTTAATCTACAAAATTCCAGAATATGGTTAATAAGAAAAACTTGATTAAATCAAGTTGATTTCAAAATATTGTTGACTCAAATAAAAATTCAAAATACTTAGAGCTATTGAATCATAAAATAAGAAATTGCAACTACCAAATCATCGCGTTCTTGCTTAACATCAATAAAACCATCAGCTTCAAAACTATCATCAAAACCTTGAGTCTCCTTCTTACGCAAACCAGCTATTTCTTGAGTTTGTCTAAAAAATATACATTATTCGATAGTAAAAGTTTACACACAAAATCATTGAAATTTGTCGACATTCATTATAAAATTTCATATTTTCTAACCTTGTATTTGATGTCGTCATTAACTGCATCACAGATTATGCAGTAAATATATATAAAGATCTGGAAACGATTATAAACATATAAATAATTTTGTTTACAATGAAAAACGAACGAAATGCAATTAGGTTGAAACGCAATCTTATATGAAATTCGAAAAAATGCTACTTTAATGAATGTCATAAAATACAACATATAAAAATCCGACTATTTAATAGCCTGCATTTGGTTAACTATTGTGCATTTTGAGTTAAATGAGTGAAGTGTGAGAGAATGTAATATCTACTGATAGCTCAAATTCCTCAAAATTTATATTAAATTTATTTGGTGCTTACTAAACGATTAAGTATGGAGAAATATACTTTGGCGTTTGCAAATGTAATTCTACTTTAAACGGTAATGAAGTGATAAACTTAAATTACTTAGCGATTTGCTCTTCTAATTGCGAAACTTTCAACTGATATTCATCAATTGTTTCACCCGAAGAAAGTACTTTCCGCGATGAACTAGCATTTTCTTTTTGTAAATTACTTATAGTTGCTTCTAAAAATGAAAAGCAATAAGTATTTATAATGAGGAAAACCAAACCCTGAGCAAGAAATTTCTCTTCTGCAACTCTAAAATCTTCTTCCAAAGATTGCAATTCGAACTCTTTAGCAAGTAACTTCCTTTCAAGCATTCTACACTGTTCCTAAAGCCAAAAATTAATCCAGAACACACATGGAATATTGTAACCAAAAAATTAACCAATTTATTGATTCAAATTTACTATCAGGGAGTTCAGTCCTCACATAAATGAAACTTTAAAATCTTGTTGGAAAAACAAATAAATTAACTAATGTGAGTTACACTAATTGAAATATCTTGAAACCTTGAAAAAACTTAATCATACACAATAGTATAACGCACATATAAATGTATTTAAAATGCATGAATTATACATGATGATACCAATTTTTGAGACTCAAAGAATGTGAAAAATTTCAAAAAAATTAATAATGCTGCTATCCATGTCATTACAGCATAAAATGTGAAAGACAGTATAATTCAATACCTTTACACATCAACCATTACAGAACCAATGACAGTAATAGTTTACACATCGAGACTTTTGAATATCAAGATTTGAGTTACTGCTTAACCTATCACAGGAACATTGCCTATTGTTTAGTAAATGAATAATAACATTGATTTTGGAGCTTTTGCCGTAACATTTGCATTAATAAAGGAAGTATGTGATGAAACAGTGTTCCGAAATAACTGCCTTTATATTAACTTTAAACATGTTGAGAAGCATTAGATAGCATACTTCATATCCAATTTGTGACAAGCTTTGATCATTGGGATCAAGTTAGATATAAAAAATGTCAATAAAAATATTTTTTTGCGATATAATAAAAAATTAAAATATGATATAAAGAACCTTAAGTTGAATTGCAGGAGAAGAGAAAACTTCTTTCAAAGAAAATGTGCGAACTTTGGGAGATGACAACGTATAGTCCAAAGTACTATCTTGTCGAAAAAGTCTACGAGGTGTCTGCACATCCATTGCTAAACAATAACCAAAAAGACTATTATCAAGAATTGAGTTAAACCAACCAGAAGGCGTATGCGAGGTAGAATGCAACATAGTTTTGAGAATAGGTATAGGTGATTCACTCCAAAGGCTAGTCAATAAATCTTTTAAATTCGATTCACTTTCTGTATCTTTAAATGCTTCAATCAATAAATCTTTAACTGTATTTTGCAGAGAACCCATCAAAGCCTCTTTTAAAAGTAATGCATAAATCTAAACAAAAAATGCAAAAAAACACATTTTAAAAAATTTCTAATTTAATCCTGAACAAGAGACATTTCATTCCTAAAAAAATAATGTCTACATTGAAATATTGCGAAAGGATATGAAGAATTAAAAGTTCGCGACTGTGAAAATAAGTTTTTTGTCAAATTAGCAATTAAAATTATAATAGATTATTCCCAAAACATAAACTTCTTCCAATGAAGAGCAAGAGAATGCCCTCATTTTGTAACAGAAAGTAACGTGATTGGATGAATTTGAAATCTAATTAATGCTCTAACAATATATTGTGAAGAATTTCTTTGTGTTGTACAAGGCGGTTATGCAAAACATCAAAATGAAAATTTGAATAGAGGAATGCAGTCAAATAAACATTTCGTGCGTTTACTTGTGATTCAAGATAATAACTCCTCCTACCACAAGGTAGTAGACAAGCTTCACACCTTAAATTATGCATGACAGTGACTTTGGAGCATTTGTGGTTAAACTAAGAGAACATTTCAAACACACTGTCGCGTTCAGAAAGTTTCTGGTGATTTTGATGACTTCGTGTTTACTTTAAAGGAGCGTAGGGTTGAATTGTATAGCCGAGGCTTGTTACTGTCGAGTTTTGAAGATGAATACCACTTCAATCAGCTCATACGATGAATAAAGAGCCGCACAGTAACGAACGTGCACGCAACCCTCAATGTCAACATTCAAAATGTATGGTGCATTTCTCCAATACAATATATTTCATGTACAGTACACGCTAGTTCATTAAGAGCGTCTGATGAGATTGAAAGGAACTTAGCAATATTATGTGCTCAGTGGAGTATTACAAATGACAAGCTTGCACACACCAATTACACCCCAACAAAATATGATGTTATGATCTGCCATAATTATCGGTTATATAATAATAAGCCAATAAAGCAAAGTGAGTCAGTCACATATTTAGGAGTGGAGATAGATAATGAAATAAAATTTGAAAAATTTCTACTGAATAAGATTCAAAAAATGACTGCAGGCATTAGATATCTTTATCACTTAAGCAATGTAATATCAAGCAATTATCATAAACAACTAATACATGCTTTCTGTTTGTCTCATTTTCAATACTGTTCTTTTCTTTTAACTAACATCGTATGCTTCTATTAAAGACATTTAATTGGTGTATAAACGCTAAACTTTGCACAAATCAGGACGAAGCATCAGTATATCGTAATAAATATAAAATATTATCTCCGTTCTACCAAATTCATCTGCATATGCTATCTATCTAATTTAAATTCAAATCTCTACAAACATCTCTTTTTTCCTTAATGACTATATTAAATTTATTGAGCGATCACAAAAATTTTTCCGTTTAGATAAAAATTCTAATGACTTTCATCAAATATCAACTAAATTGTGGAATAATTTAGATTATGAAACACGAATAGAAAAAAACTATAAGAAATTTAGAAAAAAATTGAAACATTTTTTTCTAATAAAACAATATAAATTAGGTGACGGTAATACACTTCATGCATTCCAAACATACATCCAACACTGAGCACCTACACAAACATTCACACAAACATTGATTATAATATTATATATGTCACATATAAATTTGTAGTTTACTATTTGTTTATAATTTATTTTATTTATCATTTATTATTTTTTTATACATATATTGAGCAATACATTTGCTTTGACTCTTAACAAAAAAATTATTCACACAGCTAGTGTAAATATGAATGGTATTAGGGGTGATAGCTTTTTATGGAAATTTTCATACACTGTGAATAACAGATCAATTATGCCCAATGTGTTTTAGTATTGAATTCCTATTTATATCGTTAAAGTGATCTAAAAAATAAATTGATGCATGATGAAAGCTGTAGAAAAATTAAATATTGTATTTGATTTTGAAGCATTACAATATAAGCTTGGTAGCTGCTTATTCTATTAAGTGATAGGCTCTCACACAGTATAATCTTCGTTCCCAATCCCAATCTCCTATGGCACCATCACAACAAGATAAATTTGTCGATATATTGGATAAGATATCAGAACGACTCGTACAACTAGATGCTAACTACAACGCAGCTAACCCTCACCCTCCACATCATCGGACAGATTCTCAACCTACCACTATACCAAATACACCTCTTTTATCGCCGCAACCGTTCACTCCTCCTCAGCTTATTATCGCTAATGACCAGATCTCTCAGGCACTCTCTTCACGTACCCCATCACGAGACAGGTATGAGCTTGAAGTACTCCAGCATTTACTCGCAGACTACGGACATATCTCAGACAATTCCAGAAACATCTTGGCAAAGCGCATCCGTCACAAATCAAACTTACAGCTGCTCGAATCTATCGGAGTCCTACATATCCCTCACAATCGTCAACAGTGAAACTTCAGATATAATAATACCACCAACTATTGATACGCAGATAACAATTTCAGAAACACACAACGACACTGCCGCGGCAGATGAGATGGTAACAGACAATAGTGATATCACTCATTGTACAGAATTCGATGACGCTCTAGCATCCCAAATATTACGTTATTTTACTCACGCTTCATCGATGTTACCAAGTTCTCCAATATCCTCGGAAATCAATCCAGATTACTCTTTTGTAGAAATAACGCCAGCTCATACGCCGGATCCTATTATTCACTCTATGCCTATCTCCATACTCAGCCTTCCGCCGTCACAGCCTGCAGAGCAGCCTCCTCAGTCATTACTTCTCCGAAAGGTTAATTTTCGTAATGTTACATTTAATATCCCCGATCCAGCTGTCACTAATTTTCGATTATATTTACGCCGCATCTCTCATTTAAACAGTTATATTATTAACCTCTTATATGATTTTCAAGCTAGAGCAACCTCGCGATTTACTAATGAAAATTTTTCACAGCAGCAGCTCAAGCAATTCGATTATTTAGCTTCCTTATCTGGTAATACCCTGCCTACTAATGCACTTGCTGAATTCCTCATTCCTCAAAATAACGATTCTATTGTTCAATTTTTGACAGACTCATCAGACAATTTTTTCGCACATTTTGGATACTTCTTCATCTAGTCTTTCCCACATTTCAGAAACGGAATAGTCTTTCGATACAGGATCCATAGACTGGGACCTTTTAGCACGCTTCACTAATATGCAATTCAATTTTGAATCCTATTCATAAGTATTGTTCAGTAGCCTGGGCTCATTGTGATAACCTTCTTCTAGCCTTTGACATCAGTAAACTTCCTATTATTAATCAATGGCACCACACTATTAACAATCTTGGGATACAATGCATCCAACTCTCATCATCTACTGGCCTCTCTACAGAAACAAATTTCCTAGGTTTCCATCTATCAACTTCGAAATGATCAATCTCAGCAACTCCTGAAAGACAACATCTAATCAGATTATTAGCAGAAATACCACTACATCAACTATCAGTCAAGCAGCGTCAACGCATTTTACGACATTTTACCTTCATATGGCCCCTTATCTCCACTTTTAATGCACCACGTCCATTATATATAATGTTAAGGATCCTCGTTTCATCATAACACATAGACTCACAACTTCCCTTACAAGAAATTCTGATTTTACCATGGCTTGGTCGTCTTCAATATTTTCTTTCAACACAGATATTTGGTATACTGATGCTTCCAACTTTTCAATCGGAATCATTACTCCAGACAATTTTTCTTTTTCTTTTCATGTCCCGCTATCAAAATATTTTTCAAAAAGAAGCACTTGCAGCAGCTATCGCTATCATATACGCATAACCCGGGTCCACAATTATCAGTGATAACTGGTCCTTAGTTCAAGGACTTCGGTCAGGAAAGTTATTTGGTCTTCCTTATCTGTTTGCAGTTACACTCACACACTTCGTAAAATTTAAATCGCTATCTATAACATGGATTCCAACCTACCTAAATCCTGCAGATTCACCGGCAAGACTCTTCTCATACTCACTACCGCATACAACCTTCTAAAAAGACGAATATTCATATCCGATTCCTACAATTTAAAATTTAAGAATTAGATTACTACAAAGTTTACAAATAAGCAAAGACATTAATTTTTTGTAGTTTTGGCAAAGCAATTATCAATTTCCATTCATAATCAAAATCACGCTAATCAGAAAGGGATTTGCTTCTTGTGGGAGGACAATTACAGATAAAGAAGCAACCTATTTCAAACATAGATGGAAATTTACCGAACATTTTAGGTCCAGATTGTCATTGACAAAAACATTTCTTGAGTTTTTTGGTTTGCTTTAACAAAATTGACTGTATTAAATTGTAGTACTAGAAGAGTATTTGTAATATTTCAAAATTTAACATTGATTTTACAACACATTGCTTTTAATCTATATAGGATTCTTTACATTTGAGTTGATTTGCATGCACTGTTGCGTAAGTTGTCCCATTTTACAAATACCTCGGTCCAAGCCCGGCAATGTCCTCCTCGGTATATTTTGCTATACTAAACATTGAATATCAATATTGGAGTGACTGGAAAATATTTTAACAAAAAGTTGTATTAAAATCCCACAAGACGGTTTTCTGCATTTCATTTTAAATACTGACGGTGTTACAATTTTAAAATCTAGAAACTTATCGTATGTATTCTAGTATTAAATTCAATTATCCAGTATTTTATTAATAATGCCCGAATCTTAAACACCTAATTCTATATTTAGAGTTTGGCCTATATGGTTGATGATAAGTGAACTTCCTTATAAAGTACGCAACTCTTTTCACAATTTGCTCTTGGCTGGGATTTGGTGTGGACCATCAAAACCTAATTGGAATTTATTTCTCAAAAGGATTGTGTCTCAACTGCAACCTTTAAAAACAAATGGTGTCTGTTAACAATGTCACATATAAATATATTTCATCTATATTTGTCGCAGATACACCAGCAAAAGCGTCAGCTCTAAATATAAAGCAGTTTAATGGTGCATACGGTTGCCCACATAGCTTGTTAAGGGGTATGATATAATCATTTTCGAATTTAAAATCACTTTCTTAAATTACAACAAATGTAATGACTACTTAAAGAGGGTGTCACACAGTTAGTCTTTTGACTATGTCAAAATTGGGGTTTCGCAGTCTTTTGTCTGTTAGTAAAATATTTTTAGTATAGTCAAATTATTTGAATATTAGTCAAAAACGATTTCCGATTTACTCGGCAGTTAGCATTTGGCATTAAAAAATGTCTTTCTTCTCACAATTACAATTATACTCTGATATTGTAGCATCAATTCCCTCCGTTATTGAGATTACTCGTTATCCTCGTTCTTTACAATAACTGAAGCATTGGAAGGCTTCAGAATTTAAAACCTTTCTCTTCTATATTGCTCCAATTGCTTTAAAACCAATAGTCAATGCTAATGTATATTCCTTGTTAGCATCACTCAGTATTGCAATTATATTGTTTTGTGAATCTACGCTGTCATCTCAAAAGATTCAAGAAGCAAGACATCTACTGGAGTTTTTCACAAAACATTTTGTTGAATTTCTTGGAGAAGAAGCTCAGAGTTTTAACATGAATTCTATTCGACATTTGGTATGGCAAGTAAAGAGGTAAGCATTTTTAAATGTCAATCAATTATATTTTTTCTGATTTTTTATTGTGCAGAAAGCAAACTGCAAGCATTTCATTAAATAATTTATAGTTATAATCTGTTTGCCTTAAGTGAGCATTTTGTTTGTATATTCTTCTATATTGACGAGGCTGTAAATCAGCATTGCTAATTCCTAAAAAACTAAAGACATTAATCAATATTTGTCATGTTGATTAATTTCATTTCGGCTAATGCGATCTATTTCATTACCATAAGATATATCAAAAATTTTTGTACTATGCTATATATAATGAATATATTTTGTTGACTAAATTTCAAAATTTCATTTAAATATGGATTTAAAATCTTTATAGGTATGGTCCATTGTGGACGCGTTCTGCAATGGCATTTGAGTCTGCCAACCATTTTCTGGCTAAGAGGATTGCTGGTTCTACAGTGAATTTCCATAAACTTATAGTAGAAAGATATCTTAGATCCAAGTCAATTCGAATTGCAATTGTTCGTAATGATATTCTTGCTGAACATATACAATACTTTATTGGTTTTTATTATAATAATACCGAATTGCATACATGATCATTGCCAATTGTTATCACGATCTTGGAGGACCACTTCAATATATTAGACTCCACTGTGCACGGTTGACACGTATCTGAAGATGGAATTGTGTTTCATTCATTTTTGCACAGTAAACGCAAATCTAGTTGCAACTATGTTGTGCAGTATTTAAATGATGGCTTCCAGTATGGAGAGATCTTAGCGTTTTATAAAGAAAATGATTCTACCTTTAGCATAATTCGAACCTTTCAGCATGAAGACATTGAGGCTCTCTTTCCATTTACGCTGTACATTGTACCCAGCTACTTTGTAAAGATTAACAAAAACATTAGTATTCGTATTGTAAATACTTCCAATATTTGTACAAAATGTTTGTTATTGCCTTTGATAATTCTGTATTTTATGTCCTCATTGCAACTCATTTTGAGCACGCATAGACTATTAACATATCTTTGCATTTTATTTCACTATATTTTATGAATCAATCATTAAGGTTTTTCAACTTCTACATAATGTTTAAAATTTTCCTCAGTGTTTGTTTTCTTAGTTACAAATAATGTAGAATACTTTTAACACAGTATGTTTTTCAGCATGACGGAATAGGATGTGCAATACTTATTTTACTCAAAAAAGATCGGACGTATACTATTTTCCAATTCTGCCATTCTTCATGGCCACGTAATTTAACTACAGAGGATAAGATTTGAATGAGTACAGGAGATGCTGTTAAGCTCAGTGGTTACACTGCAAAACTCATGGAAATTTGTACAGTAATTTTATATATATAGTAATATGTTCTTTAGAATACAATGAACTATTCGAATTGCCTCATTTCTAAAATGCCCTTAATTGAGGTAAGATTATTTTTTCAGAGTTTTAGCTATATTTAGAATAATATGTTCATTGCCTATGTGAAGTATTATTTTTGGTCGAAAATATTGCTCCAATTTCTTTTGATAAGCCTTTTTTAAATATTTTTCCAATGCTCATGTTTCATTAAATTTAAGATAAATCTCGCATGATAAATTGGCAATGTATAATGATGTCAATACATAAATGATGTATTTATTATAAATTTTTATGATAGATGCAAAGAAAACGGTTCAATTATGTAAACCTGATTGGAAATCTACTAGAATAAATAATGGTCAAGATTCGTTATTTCTTAATTTATGTGTAATCTTCAAAATTTGGAGAATGTGAACTTTGTAAAAATTTAAGAAATTTATGAAAATTTGTAAAAATTTGTAGAAAGTTATGAATCTTTGTAGAAATTTATGAATAGTGATAACACTTTTCAATTACTTTCATAGAAAATAAAATTTTTATTATAAAACTTAAATAGTTTTTCAAAGCTTTGCAAAGTATTTTAGAATATGGATGTTAATGATATATCGAATGTATTGATTAACGGAACGATCTATCAATATGCGGATGGTAGATGTATAATGACAAACACAAAAAAATACGAATTGAGCAAACAGGTATTTAGTGAAAAATATTGAAAATCTAGCTGAGTACTTTAATAAAAACAAGTTAGCAAATTAATCCTAGTAAGACACAATTTATTATTTTCACACAAAAGCAATACCAAGAAATTTCCAATAATATCAAAATTAAAGTAGGAGATAATGAGATTAGTCAAAGCAATTCTGTTAACTATCTTGAAGTAGTAATTGATAGAGATTTAACGTTTAACGAATTTTTTTACTAAAATGTAGGAAAATGGCTTCTGGAATTAAGTATTTATATTATTTGCGCAATTTAGGACAGATCTTTCAAAGACAAATTCTTAATTCTTTTGTGCTAAGTAACTTCAATGATTGCTGTTTTTTATTTCAAAATACATCAACCAATCGGTCATCATTGGCAAAATTATCATTTGGGCATTAAAAACTCTGGATTATATCGATAAACATAAGTCAGTGAGCAATTTAATAAAAGATAGTAATGTTCTTGCACCATTGTATTAAATTAAACACTTTGTATGATACACAAATGTGTACAAAATTCAAAATGCTTGCATTTCTTAAGCAACTATATCAAAATCAGTGATAGAAACCACATAGTAGTATTTTCTTTTAAAGCTTCTAAATTATGGAATGAATTAAGTCTCAAAATTCAAATGACACAAAATTATAAATATTTCCGACGAAATTTTTAAAGAACTTTTATTATACAAACAATCCCCATTAGAAATATCAAATCAATTAAATACATGGACAGATTTCATTTAAAATTTGCATGTTTAGTAGGTTGTAGTATTGTTTCTTCGTTTTTGTTCTTTATTTATCTTGCAATAAATTTGCTTCAACAATTATATTTAATAGACAATGCATACTTAGCGACAATAACACACTATACTCATTTGAAAATTGTATATAGCGCTAGAAAGCCGCGCACACGTACATACATTTATATTACATATACTTTATTATTATTTTGTAAATACATGTAGATTGTAGTTTTGCATTGCAGTTTACAGCAATAAATTTGCTTTGACTCATTATTATTATTATTATAATTAAAATTATATGGGCTTTCTGTACTTTACTTTTTCTGTTTCAAACATGATTATTTTGTATTCTGTAATTAATATATTCTATAATTTTAGTATCACTCATGAATGATATTGAAAGCAGTCATTTGGATGCTGTAATGATCCCATTAGTATTGGAAAATGCTAACATGACAACAGAAAGTGACGAAAATGATGAAGAAACTAAGGATAATCATGAGAAAAGTAAGAGTCAGAGCAAATTTATTGCGCATTATATGTATACAATATCTACAAACTAACACATGACAAAAGAAAATAAACATGAACAAATTACTACAAATTAATATGTACAATATATAATAATATAGTCAATGTTTGAGTGGATGTTTGTGTAGGTGCTCAATGTTGAATGTATGTTTCAAATGCATGAAGTGTATTACCGTCCCCTAATGTATAATAATAATAATAATAATAATAATAATAATAATAATAATAATAATAATAATAATAATAATAATGGTGATATCCTTGAAGAGTATTGGTTTAAAATAAATGAGAGAGCTGGTGTTAGGAGATGTCAAACAAAAGGACAATCATGCATACTATGTGCAAAAGTTTGATCTAAAATGAAGAATCATTTATATACCTCTCATTTTAAAGTTCCTAACTCAGTTGTACGATTAATTTTGTCATATTACAGAACAAGAAAATCAAAAACGGTATTTTAATGTGCAAAACGCTCAATAAAATTTACGAATGAAAGAAGACATGGACATTCCACACATATTATGAAAATAAAAAATCCTTATGATAGTTCTGGATTGCCAATAATTGTTCATAGGCACATGCGATTGTATGCTAATTCTCCAAGCCCAGAGTTTGAAAAATTAATTGACGATTATGTATCTTAACGAAAAGATGATTTACATGAATCCGAATTAATCAATTTTTATAATGCAAAACTCAGGAAGTACTGGTAGTGGGTCTGAAAGTGAAGGAAATCAATTACAAAAAGTCATTAACGATATTCCAACATGTAACTCTTTTTCAGTTTCAAATACAGAATTAGGAAATACTGAAAAAGAAAATGACGGTAACAGAAGAAATGGGCGGTAATTCTAAATCTGATGTATGTAATGAGCAGTAAAATGATGAGGATTATTTTCCTGAAAATGATGAAACGCAAAGTAAAAACCAAAAAGAAGAAATTGCAACGAGAAAAATCAAGAAAAACACTAAAAAAATCTTCAAAATGCCAATCTAGCAGGAGTAGATTTGTGAAGGCTCTTAATACTTTTCGTAATAGCTCAACATCATGGAGTGAATATGAAAAGGGCTTGATAAAACACTTTCAGACTTCAACTCTTAGTAAATATGATATTGCAATGATATTAAAGTAAGCAGGAAAAAAAGTTAATGCTGAGGTTATTTCAAAACTTTATGTAAAAATTTCATCAGCTGTGAAGTACTTACCAAAGTAAAGAGCTGCCAATTCTTGCAAAGAATGTAACTTTTTTCTATGTTTGTTTACAATATATTGTGATATAATCAATGTAATGTCATAATCATTATCCTAGATTTATAAAAAATAGCTAAAGAAGAAATATCTTAGCATAAAAACAACTAAAATCTAGAATATTTTCTATTTCATTTATATTATTAGAATTATGTACAAAGAGCCCATATAATTGTGTACAGAGAGCCCTAATAATTATCAAATTCACATATAATTAAACCCATATAATTAAAAATGTACAGAGAGCCCATATAATCATCATCATCATCATCATCATCATCATCATCATCATCATCATCATCATTTCTAATAGGAACAATAATTTAATTGATTACTTCCTAACTGATACTTCTTTGAATTTCCGTACTTACGTATTTGAATCATTTAGTGATCACAATTTATGCATTTATGTTAGCAATCATTCTCCTAAAACTCCAGCGAGAAAATTTATCTATAAACGGGATTATACAAACTTTTCGGACAAAGAATTCGAAAATTTATTAAAAAATGTTGCTTGGGACTACATTTATACCTTAAAATCAGGGAATGATATGTTAAAATTTATTGAAAAACAACTCGATTTTGCTCTAACTAAGTTGGCGCCATATAGTCGAAAACGTGTTAATCAAAAGCCACGCTTCGTTAATCAGAAACAACGGGATTCCGCTGAGATTAGGAACCACGTCGCTTATAAGAATCAATTATATCAATTAGCTCGTGAAACTCCGTGTGATATTAATTGGGACAATTATCGCAACGCAAAAAAATTAATTACTAAATTGCGCAAGGTTAATCATAGTAAACACGTAAAAGAATGTTTTAAAAATTTGTCCAACTCTAAAAATAAATGGGATTATATTAAAAAATTAGTAGGTGTATCGCAAAAATCAAATTGTGATTTTGAAGAAATGAGAATTGGAACGTCGATTTCAAAAAATAAGATTGAAATTGCTAACCATTTAAATACAACTTTTGCAAACCTAGGTAAATTTCATTTTAATAAACCTCCAAAAAATATTATTGTTTCTAATAAGCACAAGGTCAATTCTAATACATTTAACTTTCGTCTGTTAACTTATCACGAGCTGAAGAATATTGTTGCCAAAATTGATAAAAATAAATCGATAGGATCTAACAGGATACCATACTTCATTATAAAAAACCATTTGCACATATTTGGAGATCATTTACTTTTAGCCTTTAATCAATGTATAATGGATAATGAATTCCCTCAAACACTGAAAGATGCCGATGTCTCCCCTGTATATAAAAATGGCGATCCGCTAGAAGCACCAAATTATCGACCTATTTCAATTACTCATCCATTTTCAAAACTATTCGAAAAGTTAATTTCCATTCAAATGTATGAATTTATTGCCGAAAACAAAATCCTCTCAAATAATCAATTTGGATTTCGTATGGGTCACAGTACATNACCATTTGCACATATTTGGAGATCATTTACTTTTAGCCTTTAATCAATGTATAATGGATAATGAATTCCACCAAACATTGAAGATGCTGATGTCTCCCCTGTATATAAAAATGGCGATCCGCTAGAAGCACCAAATTATCGACCTATTTCAATTACTCATCCATTTTCAAAACTATTCGAAAAGTTAATTACCATTCAAATGTATGAATTTAATGCCGAAAACAAAATTCTCTCAAATAATCAATTTGGATTTCGTATGTGTCACAGTACATCTAATGCTATTTTGTCAATTACCAAAAAAATTTTGCAAAAAAACAAACGTGTACGGTTGCATTACTAGATTTGAGTAAGGCTTTCAACTCAATGAATTTTCACATTTTGAAAAAAAATTATTAGAGCAGGGATTTGGAATAAATGCTGTAAATTTTATCATGAGCTTTTTAGAAAATCGTCAATGAGTCAGAATAAATAATGTTTTCTCTAGGTATGTCTATTTAGATCAAGGAGTACCCCAGGGTACTGTGTTGGGGCCTATTCTTTTTGCCCTCTATATAAATGATCTATCATTATATACTAAAGATTCTATAGTATATCAATATGCCGATGATACTTGTCTTATAAATACAGGAAAGAATGCAATTATATCTACAAAATCTTTGCAAAAGGATGTTGAATCCCTAATAAATTATTTCACTCTCAATAAATTAAAAATTAACATAGATAAAACTCAGTTTATAATATTTCATCCCAGAAACCTCGCCGGAACTTAAATTCAAGATACTCTTATACAACAAA
>CABFPE010000333.1:98771-122004 GCA_900660155.1 Hofstenia miamia | reverse complement strand
TATATATATATATATATATATATATATTACTTCAAATATATTACACAGAGATTCGATTGTTTCCAATATTAATAATTCACGATTTATTAGTAGCCTATTCTTTTCAGCAATTACTGTAATCCCGATCAGATAAATTTTGATTTATAACGGAACTACTGTTAATTGATAATATTTGTTGGAAAATTGCAAAAAATTACGAAAAAATGATGACCAAACATTTCATAGAGTAAAACAACATTACATTTCTTCCTAACTAGCCTACCCGGTCTCGGACTTAAAAAATTATAAAGGCACTTTGAACTGACTTAAGGCTAGGGCGGCAAGTTGTTCAACAAATATTTCTCAATTTCATATTGGCAAATTTCCCAACATTGCTCTCGAATTCATTAAAAAGATCTTTCATTCAATACCCAGAAGAACAGTGAAGTAATCCAGAACAAGATAATATGGTAACTATGATTGAAATTAAATTTTATTGGCCTTTTAATGATCGCAACAGCCGTAGTAATAAAAATATTATTATGACAAAACTAATTTGAAATGATTGAACAAAAGCTTACAATATATCGATCTACATTATTTTCATTACTAAGGCTCGTCAAATCTTCTTTAGATACACTTGAAATGCAAATGGAAAGATCCTCAACACGATTCGAATTTACTTCAAAATTTAAACTAATTTAAAACGAATCATTATTCAAAAATGCATTATAAAAACCTTACAATTTAATACAAAAAGAAATCAATTGAGCACGGGTTGCATGGAACTCTTCTTTTAAGAGGACGGATAACTGAAATTAAAATGCTGAAAAATATTGGAAATAAAATAATCTTACAGCTTCAGAAATAATTTCTTTCATCTAAAAACACAATTAAACTTATAATACATTTCAACAAGATACTAAACAAGTGCTTCATAAAAAATAATAAAATTGCTATAGAATTTTAATGTTAACAGAAGGAGCTGGCTGTAAATTCCAGATATATTACAGAAATTAATAATGTGGACCCATACTAAAGTATTTACCAAAAATTTTGTATTGCAAATGTGTTCATATATTTGTCAATACACACAAGTGTTATAACATTTCTATGACAGTTCACTAGACAGGCTGTGTCCACAAAGTAACGCAATTTTTTAAAATGAATTAACTTACAGGAGAGCAAAGAGCAGTTAGTGCAATATTATGAAAATATTAATCCTGGTAAAGCTGCACCACGTAAGTTTGCCACAATCAATAATCTCAGAAAGCATGTTTGTGATGCACACACAATTTCAAGCATTGCAAAAATTGTCAGGCTTTTTGTATTGGTGTTCAATAAGCGGTAAATCAGTTATAAGGAGAAAGTAGTTATGAAAAACATTCTGTAAGACAAATTGCCTCTGCAACGAATGTCTATGAGTACAATTTATAAAATGATGCGAGAAAAGCTTTATTTTAAATCATATAAACCAAGGATTGTTCCAAGAATTTCATCAAAATGACTATGGGAATCGACTGAATTTTGCAAACAGATTTCTCACTAAATTTGACAACTTTTAAAATTTTAGGTCAATAAGGACCATTTTTATTGCAACGTGGTTTTTGTATACCTTTCTTATAATTGTTATTCACAATCAGTTAATAGCCATTTGGAAAGCTCAGTTTCCCCTTCATAACAATAAGAAATTGTAATCTGCAGCAATTTCGTGAACAAATTTTTTCAAAAATTAGTTACCAAAAGTCCATTTTTTTAGTTGGTAGGTCAATTTTCAGGTGCCTATTAGGTTAACTCGCGAATCGCCCTGATAACATACACGCATTTTTTAATTCATATACATAATCCTTTTAATACTTGGCAATTGAGATGGATATACACAGAAATTCTTACAAATAAATATTATGCTAAATGTTAATTAATAGTATTAAGTTTTCCCACGTTTTCAAAAGATTTTCACCAAGCCTATTATGAAATTTGCACGTGAGATATGGACACATCTATGAGTGAACGTGTTCGAATGTAAATTTGGAAAATTTGTAGCAAGTATTTTGAAAGGATTCATCATTTTTCATTGACAATTCTAATAACTTTAAAAAGTTTTTATTCACTCCATACCTAATGTACAACCTCAAATGCTTTTTATAAAGATAGCCCATGAAAGGCACAAGTTACCATATAAGGGGCATCTTAATGAAACGAAATGGAAACACTTCTCTAAAATGTAGTGCTTTAAATTTTGAATATCCTTATTAGTTTACGATTAATCAGGGTTTAAAAGTTTTTTTAAGAATCATTGAAAATATTTTTAAAAAAGTTTTTGGCCAGTTAACGATGAAATTACGAAAAAAAAGACTAAGGTGATCCTTGTGTGATTACTAGGTAAAATAAAAATATATTTTGACATTTGTTTCGAATCATTTTCATTCTATCTCGACCATTAATTAAAATGCCATAAGACATAAAAGGACACAAATTTTGTGAAATAAAAATTTATTTACTTTAATTTCACAGATTTTTGTTAAATGACTCAATGCTAAATACATTTATCTCACAAACATCTTGACTTAATAAATGCCAATTTTCAGTTTATTCCCAAACTCATTAAAAGGTTGGAAAGCTGCAGCATATTACCTATGTAGAGGTTGCATTTTTTGAAATAAAAATTACCGTTGTTCAAATTTAAAGTGTCTATCACCATTCTAGATTTGAGAAAAAATTGATTTTAACAAAATATTCCACATTGCTTATTCATAAGGCCGCTTTGAACATATATAATGCAAAGTAAAAATTTGGATGGTTTATAGCCATTTATTTTGAAGGCGAAATTAGCATGTTTTACAACAGGTAGAAACATTACTTTGTCAAATGTAAAATAGAGATTTATAAATGAAATATTGTCAGTAAAAAGAAAAAAGAAATATATTTTAATATGAAATTGATTCAACTATGTCACACAATATTATTTTCGCACACGTAACCGATTATTCTAAGAAGGCTAATCTTTTTTCATTTTCCCTTTTTTGGCTTTTACTCAGATACCATAAGCACAATTAATTAATTTTCTTGGGACGTTTTCTCATTGTTAAATTGATCCAAAAATATGCGTTATACTCGTAACTATGCATATTCACACACATAACTATGCATGTTAAAATAATTTTCAGATTAGCAGAAATTGTGTACAATAGTGAAAATACATTAACTGAAAAATCCCTTTGAAAACACCGTTAATGTTGATGGGATTTTCTGAACGATTATTAGTCAATGCACAAAAAAACAATATACAACTATCGAAAAAATGCTGACTTTGCCAATAAAACACGTGAAAATCCTTTTTTGTAAATATTTCTGCCATGTCATCTTAAAAACATTAGCTCGCATGTCCATAAATATAAATATTTTAGTAAAAAATGATTAGAATTTGTATAACTTGCACATAAATAATCGTTTTATAATAAATTTAGGAAAAACACTCAATCTTTAAGCAGTCACTCATGCCTGGTAAAAAAAAATTATTTTGAAATGAAATCCGCTAATGCATTCAACATTTGCGTAAAAAGATAAATTTTTAAAAGTTATTTTAACTTAGAAATCTATAATTTACAAATGATATATGTCATAATTGAATAAAATGGTGCAACAGTTTCTTTACATTAGACAAATAGGAAAAAATCCAACTTCTAATCAAAATTTTAGGATATTTCTAAAGACGAAATCTTTCGTAAGAACGTTAATGTCTAGTAAATAATATATTCATCGACTTTAGGTAGAAGTTTAGTGAAACTTTCTCCTAAATCAGCACTAAACTGTTATTATTAAATAAGAAATATTTACTTAAACATTTTAAATGAACAAATATCTTCAAGAGACTGTTTTTGATTTGATATTTTTAAAACAAACACGGCCTAATTAAAAGTTCTTATTATAAACACAACGTTAATACGATAATATTAAAAATGGCAATTGAAAAATTAGCCAGAATATTAATAAATTAGCTAAATGTCTATGCAAATTAATTTTACATTACAATTACGTAGAATATTTGATTATAAATCGGAATTTTAATACACTAAGTATCCTATTTATACAAATACAAAAAAGATAATACAAATTCAACAAATGAGGTTTTGATTCTATCTTTTTCAATTAATGCATGGTTCCCTTAATTGTAAATTTCTTAAATATTTCCCATTTTTATCAAAATTACCATATATGGAATGGAATTGATTTTGACTTGAAATGACATTATTGAATGTTACCACGGGATTGAAAGCAACATACAGCGTTTTTTACAGTTTTCCATCACCTGCTCACGCTTCGTTTTTAAGGTTTAGCAAATACTAAAAAAATTCAAAGCGCTACTATAGTTTAGGGGACCCACTTCAATGAACCTTAACTGTCACCCCAACTATTGCAATTGCATTGCATTTTATCATGTTGATTAATATTTTGCAAAATTTTTAAGTTTTGGATCTAGGGTTGAAGTTAGAGTTTCATACCCATTATTATGACGTCAGTTGAACTGGGTCCCCTAAAGTAAAGTAACGCCAAACTCAATTTGTTAAGTTTTATCGGTTTTCTATTAAATTAATTACAACACAGTATAGTAACTTTCCAGCAAAGTTTCAAATCCCAAATTATGATTGCTGTATGTAACTAGAAATATAGTCACTAGGTGTTTGTCTGACAAGTTTAACCAAACAGTCAATTAAGTTGTGTTGTTATAACCTTCTTACAATTACTTGAGCATGCTTGAATTTTTTGATATACATGTACATTCATATATTTCGATGATTTGTAATATAACTATAAAATAGCCTTTCTGGCATGCATTTAACTTTAAAATATCCGTAATTATACGCATTAATCTGTGTCTACTTTTTCATAATTCAAACAATGATTACGTATTTTATAAATTGCAAAAATTCCGTGAAATATGGCATAAGTGAAATGATTTTTTATATAAAATACTACTGAGAAAAACATTTTCGAATGAAACATTTACATGCCATTCAAACACTATCATGTCTAAATATTGAAAAACAAAAACAATATAAATGGTATATTAGCCAATTAAAAACAACAAGTAATTGGAATGTTTTTAGGACTACCAATACTACTTTTTTGACACAAAACTAAGCAACAATGCATTTTCATGAAAAAAAAATCTGTTGTATCTCATTTCCCTATAAAATATTAAATAACATTAGAGGCACGATTTCAGCAAAACTGTCATTATAAATATAGACTACACCTAGTTTTCGGTCAATACTGAAAAAAGCTCTGTAAATTAGCAAATATTTAGATCGAATTAGCATTTTTCGGTCCCAGTAAAAAAAATGTTTGGTACCAACTTTTTTAAAAGGTTTTTTTTATTGAATGCATTTTCAACCCTGTACTAAACTATTTTCGTTTATTGAAACTGTTGAATTTTTTTAGTAGTGATTTAATTTTTGCATTAATAATTTTTCAGTATGAAGCTATTGTTAAATATTATATATTGCTATTTAAACTTAATAGAGAAAATAATATGGTGACTTTTACTACTGAATTGCTTTTAAGCATGCTTAATTTGTTCCATTTAATGATTAGTTTGCTTAGGTCTTAATTTCTGAAGTACTATATATAGTTAATTTCATTGTTGATGCTTAATGCCATCATATATAATGTAATTTACTTCTTTTTTTGCAATTGAATTGCTTTTGAAAACCATTCATTTGATCAGTGATCATATATTGATGATGTACAAAAGAAAGCAGTAAAAATGGGTATCATTTCTGAGATAATCAAGCAGGATGATAATAAACTGTACCAGAAAATCCAGATAAAGCAACAAAACTATCCACTGTTCAAATAGATTCCTACAAGAACCCAGTATTCATCTACACACTTGAGATTGCGCCAACCTGCAGTCATGTGATGTGAATCTTCTGCCTAGCTGTCTGTTTTCCCTCATAGATATCTCTGGAATCAAGCCAACCATGTTTTACCATTGTATGTGTATTTATCTATATTTTGTAGGAACTATTCTATGAAATCTGAGTAAAAGTTTTATTATTATTATTATTATTATTCACTTAAATTTTTCAGTCCCAAATTAATTTTCAAAGGAGGCATGGCAAATTCTATTGTTGTTTCTAAATTTCCTTTATCATAATGCTATTTACCTTTTAATAAATAGTTTACTAAATGATAGTTTCATAGTGTAAGTTAACAAATCTGAATATTTTGGAATAATGGCAGTTTAAATCTTACCAAACCTATTCATACAACTAATTTTAATATAAATTGCAGTCAATCCCAAGAATTTTCTAAATACAAACAAGTTGGTGTGCCTTCTGGGCCAATATACAAAGCAAATCACTAATTTTCATAATATTTAAAATGAACCAATATCCAGTAATACATTGATTATAAATAATTACAGATTTATATTACATCTGCATTACATTTTCTGGAATACTGTAGTACAGACTACTTTTTTGTTTCTACAGCACAGATTTGTTAAATTGTATTAATTAATATTCACACTAAGTGTGCTACACAGTTTGGAATCAAACCAAATACCTCCCATCAAAAGATGGTTGTGATACCATTTCACCACTATCTGTTGCAAAAATTCATAAAAATATTAATAATAAAATGTATTTATTTATTAATCATTAGATCTTCCATGCCACCCAGGAGGTGTCTACAATGTGCATTATGTCTAAACAAATGGACCTTCACATAGCATACAGTAAACATTTTCCATAACTTTTACAATAAATGTTTACTGTAGATATTATTTTTGCTAGCTTTAACAAAACCAGTGTACAGTTATATGCAAAACCTATTTTTATGTCCTATACCAGAAACTTGGTTAAAATATAGATGCTTATTATGCATACTCACCTGTGTTGATTAGAGTAAAAACATGTTGGTTAAGTGATTTAAATTATTTTTATCTGAAGGAACATGCTTTGCAAAGAGCATAGCTCAAACTACATAAAGTACATAGGGGAAGGAAAATGCTTTGTGGAGCTCAATCTTCACAAACAAATCAGGGTTATAGCAGAGAATTGGACAATCATTTCTGACTACAGCAACTGGATTTGAAATATCAGATTGTTCCATCTAAACACAGTTGCTATTCTCTAATATACACTAATTACCTCACAGAGAGAAAGTGGAAGTAGAACTACCCCTTCCAAATAACCAAAGCTGTATACAGGATTTGTATGGATGGTAACAGTGTGAATTTTCAGTTTGATCAATTGATACTTTGTTGAAAAAGATGCTGGCATGACTGTGATTTGCATCCAGGTCATCTCTTTAGATCTTAGTTAAGCATTTTTAGTTTTGAAAGAATAATAAAATCAAAACTTAAAATGCTCAACAAAGATCTAAAGAGAACCATCATAACCCCAATTTTCAAATCATTAATAACATCTGATATTATAAAGAACGAGGGGTTGGTACTTTTTATCAAAATACAAAATCTTGAAACCAACATAGGGAACCTTGAGATCAACATAGCAAATCATTATGACAATATGAAAAAAATTTAGCATTAATAAGAAATTAAGATTAATAACATTAGATGGGTCATTTAAAATTTTCTCATATGTACATTAAAATATTTATCTGAGTTTTTGTTATGAAATCAAGTATAATATTGTAGAATTGGTGGTGTTGATTCTAGTAAACAATAAGAGAACACAGTTCAGACTATTTCTATTTCTCTCTTTTAGAAATGCTTTATATACAAGACTATTTACAATATGTACAAATATTACAACAACCAGTCACCAACATGAAGAGGGTGAAATATGGCCAAATAACAACTACCAGCCAATGTTACAATATTTTATCATTTAGTCTAGATTACAACTCAATAAACAACTGCTAAAACTAAATATAGATGTCTCTTTTGATATAATTGATATGTATACCTCATTCATGCTAAATTTTTTGTTCATATTGTCATAATGATTTGATATGTTGATCTCAAGGTTCCCGATGTCAGTTTCGAGATTTCATATGTTTATATAAAGTACCAACCAGAACAAGGACACTCTTGAATTAGACTTGATTTCATCTGTAGTTTATGAATACAATTGTGATGATTGTCAAAAATCCTACATTGGTGAAACAAGTTGTCATTTAATTATAAGAGCAAATGAACATATTAAGGGGCATCTAAGATTGGAAATATTTCTCCACAAACATCAACCAAGTCTAACAAATTTTAAAATTTTAAAAAGAACAATGCAATTAAAAATAATGGAGGGTGTTTACATTAAGAACAAAAATAAAGAACAATTAATTAATAACCAACTAAGTACTAACATCCTAAAAATGTTTTAAGTGCATGCATATTTATAATTTCAATGTACACTAGAAGCCAATGTAGTTTATTGTACAAGAAATTTATATTATCAAACTAATTTAAAATTTGGAAAAGGGTATTTGACAGTCTCATAAACACAAGGGACCAAAAAAAGCAGGACTGAAATTAGCTTACACCTAATTATATATTTGTATAAATATATGTATTTTTTTCAAACAGTATTTTGATTAGTTTTCCATGTAGTTAAGATTGTTGAAATATGGAATTGCATGTAAATAAAGGTAAATATGTTCTATAATTATAAACATTGAGGTTCACCATTTGCATTTAGTAGACATTTAGCAGTCCCTTGAAAATCTCTTTAGATTTAAAATAGAAATTTAATTATGTTCATTATTTTTGTAGTTTGTATGTTATTGTAATATGTACTTAATTTTTTAATGTTCATTTGTTATTTGTTTTGCTAATTTTTTATTATATATCTGATAGATTTTCTGATCAGATTGTATTCATTGATTCATTGTTTATGCTGGCAGCCTATTCAATTCCTTTTAGCAGTAATTGAGAGTTGTTTATTACTTTGAAAATGTTGAATGCAATTTTTTTATAGGTATTTTACAAGAATGTAGAATTAGCCTGGCAGCAATGAGTGGGAGCCAGCTCTCTCATGACACCTCTGCATTAAAAGCAGTAAATACTTGAGTATATTACTTGATGGGGACCAGGAATCTGGAAAAATCATAATAATGCATCACATTGGTTTGCTATTCACCAATACAATGCAGAAATTCATATCATTCAGAAGTAAAACAAGTCACTGTTTGTGATTTTTTCAATGTGCAGATCAGACAGGACTTAAACCTGTTATTTCTGTATTAGAAACAGCTGTTTTGTCTTAAAAATAAAATACATTAAATATTGATACTTTCATTAAAGAAAGATGTTAAAATTTCTTTGATTCATTGGAAACTAGAAATCATTTTTTGACAATTTTACTAAATGTTATAAAAATGTTCATATAATAATACATTTCTTTGGATGCATGTCAAATGAATGAGAATGTATGTAACAACAAAGCTTATTGAGGCAAGGCCAATAAGTTTGTCTTAAGCACAGTCATTACATGAAATATTTCTTGCTACACAATTATTTCTGCCATGCAATGCCATATGAAAATTGATTTCAAATGCTATCTTAATACATGGCATATAAATTATTTTAGCAATTGCTCTCAATTAGTCTGCATTTTTATACAATCACAAAATATTTCTGCATTGTGAAACAATAAACATTTTAGTGCTGCCTTTCTTCAAAGGAAATGTTTGTTAGCTTTTGGGGCAATTTACATTTTATCACACACATATTATGTTGGAAATGAATGGAATATATGGGCAAATAAAATTCCTGGTAAGTTGCTTCACAATGCAGAAAGATTTTGTGATGGTATAAAAATGCAGGCCAACTTAGAGCAATTGCTAAAATAATTTGTATGCCAAGTAATAAGATAGCATGTGAAGTTAATTTTCATGTGCCATTGTGTGACAAAAATGCTTCATAGTATTAAATATGTCATATATTATAAGGATTATAAGTTAATATTGAAAATTATAATCTTAAATTATTTTAAAATCAATTTGTACTAGAAAAGTGTTGAGCTAGTTCAAATCAAATTCCATAAGTGGCATTGAACCTTAGAGGGCCTGAGTTTGTGGCTTTCAGACAAAATTTTGACAATCAGACTAAAACAGCTATCCTATCTTTAACAATTGCATATAAATTGAACTAAATGTCCAGTGGAAACTAAAATTAATTTTTTTAATTGACTAAAATGCTTTTTGGAAATGAAACAATATAATTATTTTTATAAATCAAATGTAAATACAGTTGCCCTCTCATTTTTGATGAATTATGCAACTGAATACAAAAATTTAATATGAATACATCAGAGTGTCACTAGGGTGCATGAAAGTGCACTGAGTCAGAGAATGTATTTTCTCTATTTACAATTGAGTTCATTCCTTATATACAGTAATTCTCAGTAATATTTACAAATACCTGGTTAAAATAGCAAACATGAAAACAGCAAACTGGTTGATACCAAGAAACCAGTACCTGCTGCCACATTCTACCCAGGCCAGAGTTTGTGAGTTCTTGTTGCATAATCAGCTGGCCAGACTGCCAGGGAGATCTGTCAAATCAGCAAAACCAGACCCATTATGTCTTTACAATGCATCTCCCATTTCATTTTATAGAGAGCTGACCAGACTGCCAGGAGGATTTGTCAAACTACCAAAACCAGACCCATGTTCCTTGCAATGCATCTATGTGCAAACCATATCCAACCACTCCAAAAATGGGTATGTTTTTGCATGCTGCCCCATGCCTGGCTACAGGTTTCCTTTCCAATCTTTCAATTTTTTCTCAGGAGTTTGATAACAATAAATGCTGCCCCATTCCTGATTAATGGGTTTTTCATCAGTATTTGGTTAGAGAACTTTGTTAGAGAGTGTGGAGAAATGTAGAGAGTGTGTTATCAGTGCATTCTGTGCAAGCCTGTGATGCCAACTGTTAAGATCTTGTAGTTTCTGCTTCTCTGATTGATTTATCATGGAGCCAACCTGCCAACTTGATTGGATTGCCTTTGAAACCAGCAAGTGGACTTCTGTCTGCCTAAACAAGATTTAATGTTACTACACACTGCCAGCAAGCTGACTTCTCTCCTCTTGCCTTTGAGTAAAAGTTGTATGCAATATCACTGTCTGTGAAACAATATGTCTAGCACCAAATATCTGGTCTAATGGTATACCAATAGAACCATTACTGCTATAAGTAGTTGGAAGCATAGGTCAGCATTTTTATGGTTGAGATACTTTGTGATCAGAAGGATATGTGCTCAGATCACATTAGGGTCACCATGTAGTATCACTAGGGTGCATATAAGTGCACTGAGTAAGAGAACATGACTAACAATGTTTTCTATTTACAATTGAGTTTGTTTTGTATACTGTAATTCTCAATAATATTTACAAATGACTGGTCAAACTAATAAACACAAAAACAGTGAATTGGCTGAAACCAAGAAACTGGTACATGCCACCACAATATATTTGGTTGTAATACTGTGCATAATTAAAATATACCTTCAGTGTCCACAAGTGCAATATGTGGGACCTGTAAGAGGCAACTCAATGCATGTACATCCAAAAGTGTTCACAAAGATTTCTCTACAAATTTTCAAGTCTATTAAAATATTTATGTAATCTTTATGGATTTCAATTGTAGATCAATTGACACTGTATACATTATTTTTCTTAATACATAATGTTGTGATAAGTTATTGATGTGCTACACAATGTGGCATATCTGCATTAATTTGTTCCTGCTAATTTCAATACTGGTTATATGAATCTCATTAATGGCAACCTTTTAATTATATTTGACGAATTTTGATTTGTAATGTGCCATTTCAGATTAAATATTTCTGATAATTTTATGCAGTAACTTCTGAACCATTGCAGAATACCTGTTATTTATTTACTTATATTAGCAATGGTGAGTTTTTGTTTGATTTACCAGTTTTTGTTCACATATAAATGTGTATGATTATTCATTATGGTTACAAGAAATTAAATCTTGTGTTTTATTTTGACTTTATATTTATTTAAATTGTCATTCAAAAACAGTCACATATCAGGTAAAGGTTACCTAGGATTGGTACAGTATTTATAGCAATATTCTTTAACTTAGGGTTAAGTGAACAGATAGGGCATTTGCTGTTTGCATTTCAGTTGTTACTGAAATTCATTATTATTGCTACCACCTAAGTTGCATGATTTGAAGAATGCACCAAGCTTAGGTTCTTACTTAACAATTAGGTTCCATTAAACTGCACCCAAGAATATTAGGGCTTCTCTCTCTTTCTAGGGGGTCTAGTCTAAAACAACAATTTCTAAAAGGTTTTCTGTTTTGGGTCAGCTGAGTATGGCCACTCTTCCCTCTCTCAATCTCCTGTCACCTTTTACTTTTACTAAGAATGTGTTAAATGATAGGAGGAGTTAATTATTTATTGCAGCACCAGACAATCCTTGTTCACCACAATAACCTCATTAGACATGGAGATAGAACCATTACTGATATCATACCAATGATACAATAATATTCTCACAAAAAAAGAATATGCAAGATTTTGAATTCCAATTTACTGAAATCAGTAACTTTATTTTCAAGTAATTTGTGGCTACAATGCATATGTTTTGAGCATGAATCAACCTCAATTTTCAATTCTTGACAGAAAATTGAAAACTATATACTTCATTTCTCAATAAATAATTGGTGGAATGGGTTCCTTAAATCCTACAGAAAATGGATTGCTGAAGGAATGTGGAGTACTTTTCCTCTTCTGTGGAAAGTTTCCCTTCAATGTCAAAAGCATGTTTCAGGACAATAGAAACCTTTCTAAGGCTAATGTTCACTTCTACATTGGTGCTTATTGAAAACTTGTTAATTATGTTTTGTATAGAACATAACAATTTCTAAAAGCTAATTCATATCATACCTTTGTTCCAAAAAAATCTTTTTTACCCCATTAATTATTGCACTCTAAGTGAGTAAAAATATTTTGTTGATAAGGTTAGTATGATGTAATGATTAATAACATAGCCTATAATTAAGGCAACAAAAATAACATTTCAACAATGAAGGAACAGGCTAGAATTTGATCTAGCAAGTGCCTAACCCTAATCCAGTTCCTAGGTAACCAAATCTAACATTGTATTTTTTATGACATATCTATATGCTTTTTGAATCAATTTTCTTTTCTTACTATTTTGAATAAATATGAGGTCATTAATGATATACAGTGATATGTCTACAATTCAAAATCTTCCCAGTAGGAATGATGTCTGGTTCTGGCAATGTCAAAAATACCTATTTCAGCTGTAATATCTCTGATTTTGGTCAGATTGTCTATATGTGACAGTAAAGAACATGTTTAGGCCATTTCTAATATCAGAATTTGAAATAAATAATATAAATTATGTATATCTACCCACATTTATCACATCTGTTCTGCACTAAATTGGATTTGTAATGACTGAAAAGCTGTTGTCTCACTCTGGCTTTGACACATTAGCAGATTATATTTCTCTGCTAAAACTGCTGAAAAAATACAAAATCATAGAAAAATAATGTTGAAGACATTAACAAGGTCAATTCACTAGAAATGTTTTAAGATGGCATAGCTGTATAAGAACCTAAACATTTCTATTCCTAAATATGTTTAAGTCTATTGAATGTCTGCAGATTATCAAATCAGCAGAAAGAACTCTTTAAGTGGATTAAATTCCTAATTTTTTGTCATCCCCAAAATGATTAAAAATTAATTATTTGTAAAATTGAGATTTATTTCAAATATGAGCTGTAACAAACAAAATTAATCTGTTTAACTTTAAACCCTAACTACATGTGCTGGTAGGATGCACATTACACATTGGATGATCAAAAGGATTCATGCAAAAGCTAATATGTTACTGTCATGTAGACATTTCATTAGTTAGTTTCTTATTCAATCATTTTTGTAACTGGATTCTCCATATTGTATAGTGAAATAATTCAAAAAACCATATTAAAGATAAAAAAGAATTTTTTAAAAATATATTACTATTTCAAATAGTGAATAACTTCAATAAAGACTATTAGGGTTGAAGTATACATAAGGATAAATATCACAATGTTCCTTTAACCCTATTCCTGCAGGGAAGATATTTTCCCAACCTCCAAACTTTGTGCAGTTTTCAGTATTAAATGATAGTTTTGCAAAGCTCCCATGGATATGTGACTAACATTTAACTTGCCTCATTTGCTAAAAAAGGCCCTAGGAGCAGTTGATAACAAAATTTTTCAATTGATTCCATTTTTGACAATTAAGAAAAAATTGAGTACATTTGTATAACACATTGTTAGAAATGTAGTCAATCTGGGAGGATAGTGAGCCTAAAACCAACTTCCTGTTGTTTCTGAGCACAAGCTGTGTGTATTTTTGGTCATTAATCAAATTATGATGTCACTAAATTCTAAAAAATGAAAAATATTTCAAGGACCCACACAACATATACAGGTGGAAAGAGGCACTATCCATGTAACTAACACAAACAAAATAATTTTGCAGTTGCTTTGCCATACATTAATTTATACAAAATAATATTAACTACATTAATGTTTGAATTAGCTTATAGTTCATAAGATATACAGATTATATAAAGATAATTCACTCTAATTATTTATATTTACAGAATAGCATAACTGTTTACTCTAAAAAGCATTGACAAAAATTTATAACAGAAATACAATTATAATTACACTTTGTTTACTCCATAATTTGATGTGTAAATAAACTGAAAATGAAAATGTAGGTAAGCTATTATTTTAATAGATACCTTTCATATTACACTGATATTTATGGAATTCTTTGCATTATCTAGTAGGGGGGAAATGCCTCTAGACAATGTAAACTACATTGTCAACCTAAAGAATAGGATTAATTAAGAAATTATTTTTAATTGGGCTATTTCCTGCAGTCATAAGAATTATGATGATACTGAGAAAAGTTTATTTGTAAATATTGAATGCTTAAGAGTTCACAATTTACAAGAATTACATTGATCAAATCAAAAGATTAAAAATATTTTCATGTATTAACTATCTACATAGTTCCAAAACTGATGTCTCAGTTTTCCTCTGAGGAAACTAATACCTCTTTAAGGACATGTCACTGTATGGAACATCTGCAGAAAATGTTAAGCTATAGGGTAAAAGAAGCTACAACCAAGATGTACTTTGTACTCTTTCTTTTGACCTATGAGAGAGGTGAAGGGAAAGCATTTGTTTTGCAGTGCGAGGTAGCTTTGCTGAGTCACAGTAGCTCTTAGATACCAGCAGGTGCCCATTGACTTACCAAGGTTAGTATTTTTAGTTGGTGAAAGTAGAAGAGACACAACCTCCTCATCTGGAGTTCAGCTTTCATCTTCACTTTGCTGATCATGATAGGTCTCAACACAAGTCAGTGCTCTGGTGCTAAGGGATACTTTTAAAGGTAATGATATCTTCAACTAATGATGTGATGCTAGCCAAATTTTTATCACTAGAAAATGTTGCATTGCTATTTAATGAAAGCACTTCCACTGAATTAGTGCCTGTGGAACAACTCAGTGTCATTAGATTTACTGGTACCATTCCCATTGGACTGGAGCCTAGGACTAACAATGTATTAGTGCAAAAATGAAGCAAATAGCACCAAGGATTTCAGAATATTACTTGTATTTTTTCTAATGATGCTTAAAATTGAAGTTATGTTATGGAACAATGGACTATGAAACCAACAAATTTCATATGATTGTGATGAAATGGTAATTCAATATAATTTGAGTGGAATCATTAGGATTCTGTTCCCTTAGCACCATAAAGTGAAGGGTGTTTCAAAAGATAAGATGAGCCCAATCATGTATTGAACCTTCATATATAGAAATAACTATGAAAACCCTGTACAAATAATCTGGATACAATAGATTTCCAATATATGTTTCATCAAATGAGCAAGATTTTGACATCAAAGGAATATCTACATGAATAATGTTCTAACACCACAGAACACTATAGAAGTGGATGTCATCTTTGTGAGAGGCATTTTGTATGTTAAAGAATGGTATGCTCAAATGCCAATTGCTTTAATGTATGAATTTACTTAATTCAAACTTTCTACAAATTATTTAAATTTTTTCAGCTTAATTGAAGTTTGTGCATGGATAATTCCAATTTGTCATCTGTCAATAGAACATAGAAAAATGTGATGGTGATGACATTATTTTCAGCAAGCGTAATACCCAAAATTTTTAGTTTTCTGTTGGTCTCCACAACTTTATACAACTTTCATGAAATTTGAGTGTTTAATTCAGCTTTCCAAAAGATAACATGATATGTAATGAAAGGTGTTTGGAGCAAAGCATCTATATTAAAAAGCATAATAATGCAATATTTTACCTTTGTAATGAATTGATTATCGTGATGTGCACATTTTAGTGATTTCAATGTGTAAAAATAATCAAATATTCCCAGAAATGATGGAAAAATATATTACATTAAATTAACCTACCCTTGAACTTAACTTCAAAAAACATACTACTTAATTATTTTTCATTTTGTTTGTTTTCGCTGTTGTCAGTGTTTGTTTAGTATATGCATACATTTTCAAGATTATTAAGAATTATAGTCATTGGGATTTATATGCTTATATTGCCCCCATAAATTCCAAGTGGGTCGAAATAAATTCTGGAAGCATAAGAAATAAATTCATTTAATTACTGTATAAAAAGGCTTCTGCGAAGTTTGTTTTATTACTATTAGCGTACAGGGGCGCACGCAGGATTTTCTGACGGGGAGGGGACATCATCGTCATTAACCAAGGCGGGGCAAAGTCCCGCGAAAATTTTTGAAAATATTAAGAAAATAGACTCTAAAAATGCATTTCACGATCCTATATTTTAAATTTTTCAATTTTTACCAAATATTTTTTGATTTATCCATCCAAAATCAAACTTTGGAAACCTGACGGGGGCATTTCACCATGCCCCCCCTGCATACGCCACTGTTAGTGTATGTATTTAGACATAAACATATATAGTTAACCCAAAGAGCAGTGTGCCCAATTATCATAGTAAGGCAGTCTCAACGCGGCGACTTCTAGGCAACGCAATGTCTTAATAACGACTTAGGTCTTCAGAGGACTTTAAGCAATATGATAAATGAAGGTTCTGAAATGTTGCATATGGAATTGGAAATCATTTTATGAAATGAAAAATTAATCGAAATTTATGGAAATACGATTTCATAAAGTGTCTATCTCAACACTATAGAAAATGTTCAAAACACTATAAGAAATGTTCAAAACATCCTAAATTTATTTTAATATAAATAATTTTTAAGAACAGTAAAATTAATCTATTATAATAAACAAAATTACTCTGAACTATAGAAAGCGGGGCAAATACAAAGAAAAAATTTACTTAAGCTAAACCAAATGTGGAAATTGTTGCCCATGATTTCAGATAGTTAAGGACTGGCTTGTTTGCGATATCTCGATATCTATCATTCGTTATTAATTCTAGTTCCAACCCTGTATGCTCACATATAAATTTTGTAATATTTAATGACACCGAAATTAATGGAATTATCTACAGAAATTTTGTGTAACCAAATTAGTGTAAATATTACACCATGAAATATATCTTCATAAATGAAATTCCCGAGGCGTTTTTTTTCAGAAATTTGTATGTAATATTATTATAAAAATAAAATTAGTCCTGCAGTACATTTAATAAATCGTTTTCAAAAAAAAGAGTTCTATAGTTTTTTCTCCTATAATCGGTTATTTTTGTAATTGTTTAAAATTCTTTTAAACAGAAAATAATCGTTCTGCAAGACAGTGCTCAAAATCCAATAGTTTATTTTAATTCAAATATTTACACATTTTCGGTAAGGCAGTCATAAATCGTGCATTTTGAAAATATTCAATAAGAATTTTGTCGATTTTTACAATTGAAGGCATGCTGATGATAGAAAACTTGAGATAAATTACAAAGTTTTCAAGATTGAGAAACTTAGAGTAGAAATTTAGAACAGAAAATGGCAGTTAATTGAAATCACATTTAAATTGCTCAAAGTTTTTTAAAATTTCCACGAACGTTATATTTGATTTTTTGACTGAATTGGTAGCACATTCGTAGGAAAAATTCGTCTTTGATTGACAATTGTTATAAATTTTCTAAATTTGAAAAGGAAAAACAAATGGCTACTGTTTTATATTTATTGTACAAGGAATCCGTGAGGTAAAAAAACTATTTACCAGATAGGAGCCTCGCTCAAATATACTTCTGTTTCCGGTACTGTTTGAATGTAAAAAAGTTTCTGATTGATTTAAATAATAAATATCATTTTTACTTTTGGGTTATTGTATTGAATTAAAATATTTCGATTGATTCTTTTAGGCTACGGTTAGACTGTGTGATTGGCCGCGCGTGATCTGTCACATTTTGGTAAAATTGCACGTCTAACCACCGAGATAATTAGCGATGTGACGTGTTTCATAACTTGCTTTGCCAGCTAAACCTATGCGCAAAATTCAGAGGTGCTCAATAAATTTTGTTTAATTCAGTAATTGGCTATAAATAAATTACAATAATAAATTTCTTAAAAATTTGTATATTTATATACTGATATAAATTAAGAATGAAAATCACTTGTTTTCAAAACCAATTGCTTTGATTGAATTATCATGTTTCTTTCTTAGTTAGTCCGATGCATTATTGAACGAATCACGTATATATATATATATATATATATATATATATATATATATATATATATATATATACATATATATATATATATTAGCGCATTTATAATGCCATCAATTTGAGGCACTGGAAAATGCAATAAAAGGTATTTAATATTTAATTTAACTAAAAGCTAGTTCAACTATATATTTTAGGTTTGTTGCAGAGTTTGTAAAAATTATAGAAATTCTTACGTGTAATTACACATTTGGGTTTTTTGAATGAAGCATCCCGTTTTTCTGCTGGGGATATAAATTGGTTGAAAGTTTGATGTGTGTGGACAAGTGATTATGATAGGAGATTTGCCGGGGGTGTAGTTTATAAGATCGGTGAGTTCTTGATGTACGGATATTGAAGAAGCTACTGTAAATAGCAACGTAATTCCTGCTGAAAACATAAGAAAATTTCGCACTGTGTTTTGTTACAATATTGAGATTTCACGAATTTTGAATTCTGAATTTCAAAAAAATAAACTTCTAATTTCATTTACTTAACGCGGGAAACTACTATATTACAGGCTGTGTGCAAAATTAAACTTAACGTTTTAGGCAGTAAAAATGAATGGAAATTTTATATAATATATCCAAAAACACTTAAACTGCTGTTCTCTAATATTTATTCAGAGTATTGTGTTTTTTATATTATATTTATCAGGGTTACTAGGTTATAAATTTATTTAATCCTATAGTGAATTAAATATCTTTTTCAATTAAAATAATGATTGATATTCCGTATTTTACTTGAAAACTTTTACATTACTCTACAACAAGACTATAAGCGTAAATTTTGAATCAAATTGAAGTCTTATATTGTTTGATCATGAGCACTGTCCAAAAAATTATATTGTCATTTATTTATAAGAAAATGCATTTGAACCTTTATTATTGAACAGTCAACAAGATGATTGTATATGAGCGGCTGCGGAAGCGTTGGGAGAGGGCGCCGTTGCTGCCTAAAATTATACTTTCAGAAAATCACTCATTAAATTTCATAATTTTAACAGTAAAAAGTCCTCTTAGTTAATATGCTCGCTAATACATTTAAGTTGTCTACCCCCCCCTCCCTCAATAAAAATTCGTTCTTAAGTGACTGTATTATATATACATTAAGAATTCACTGTGTTCGTTGAGATCCCTATGGAAAATATTAACATCATCAAAACAACCCCATTTAACATAAGTACGAGGGATGTTTTGAAAGTTCGCGGAAAGCTTAAATCGTGTCTCCTCGCTCAAGCACTTAAGCGAGCATTAAACGAATGGTCCTATCCTATGCTCGTATTCATCTGCCAATCAGAATCGTATATTGGTTATTTCAAATATTCAAATAATCGCAGATANATTGACGACGTAACGGTGAATGAGACGGTCATTCTGAGGGGTTGTCATTTTTGGTCTTCCAGACCGCTTGCGAAAGGAAAATTTTTGCAGTTGCTGATAACGAGTAACACTTCTAGATACCGAAAATACTGACACGCCCATTCTAACAGTTATAGCGCGATAATTGTCCCCTTCTCGTACAAGATATGAATTTTAGCACTCTTAGTTGGTGAAATTTCACTACCACGGACCATATTTCAAATTATGATGATAGTGCTTTTCCAGTGAAAATGTATTGTGTGTAAATCTAAAGTTGTGTTAATTTGATTAGCTAAATGAATCTGTTGCAAATTCTAAGAAAAAATTGGGAATTCCATGAATTTTACGAAGTTTCTAGGAAATAGCATAAAACACGCTTTAGACAGGTTACTGTTCCCAAACTTTTTGCCAGTACTGTATATATATGCATAAGAATTTAAAAAATAATGGTAGTTTAAAACCAAATTTTAAAATATGCAATTATCATAATCAAAATCATGTTTCAATGAAGTAATATGCTTGGGAGAGGTTTTTTTTACTGATATTTACTTAAAAAATCATATTTTGGTGGTATTCAAAATATTTTCCAAAACAATTTGAGTTGGGATGCAAATGCACCCCAAACAGTCACAACATATAATTTTTTATTCAGTCACGAACAGGCATGTCAGATTTGTGACTCACGAACGGTTAATTTATTGGGCTAAGAAGAATCTATTGGTGCGTTTCAATGAAATTATTGCCTACACATGGACGGACTATTGGCTATACTGCCTGCTTATAGTAGTAAATGTAAGTTTGCAAAATGTAATTTTAAAGGTTAATATAAATATAACTAGGTTCAGAAGAATGCATTGTCGAATTCAAATTTAAAGAACAACACCTAAGACTTCTCATTGTATGGTTAATGTCTACTTCAAATTTTTTAAAACTCAATTATAAAACAAATATTAGAGATAAATTCAAATATTGCAATAAAAAGTTTGAACAGTGTTTTTAATCAATATTGATGTTGCAAAATTACCATTTACATCCTTGATTATCTATGACGCATAAAGTTTGTTTAATGTAAGCCAAAACTTGTATTTTATGAATTTATACAAATTACTAATCAATAGTGAGACATGCCAGTATCATTGAATTAACTGACAAATGGTTTACTTGAAGTCTAAAAAATTGTTGATGTAAACATACAAGACACACCATGGCGTTGCTATCAGCATGTTCAGCTGTCAACCGTCAGAATGTCAATCGGTACACAGCGCCAACCCACTAATAACGAATGACAGTGCCGTAGGTGGAGCTAGTATTTAATTCACAATCGTTTTAAATGCGTGCAGTGGAAAATAACGTATTTTCACAGTGCCTGTGTGACAGACGAGCACGTCAATCAATCATGCTAAGTCCAGCCTCTTTCGATGTGTCAACTAGTAGATCCGCTAGTAGCATGCCAGCGTCCGCCCACTGTCATTTAATACACTCACGTACGCTGCAACGACGCTACCTTACCCTTTCAGGATAAATTAAATACAAGGTGAGAGCATTCGCTATTTATATAAATATAGAATTGTAATTAGCTTAACTGTTCATTTGCTACTTTAATTTCGTTTTAAACACCATAATTGCAGATAATTTAATTAACAGAGATGTTCAAATCTATAATGTATTAAATATATTGACAATAGAATGATTCAATAAATTATTTTTATTGAAATCTATTGTTTCGTTCACCGAAGTTAGTCTGTTATACACTGGCATTCAAAAAATGTTTCATATATATTTTAAGAATATGTTATTTACATATTAAGTTATAAAATTGGAAAATCTGTATACTTTGTTTTTAAATATGTTTTACTTTATTTTTTAGTAAAACTGTTCTACTTATAAGAGCCAATAGTATTATTAAATTTTTTTAAAAGTTTATTCAACCTCAATTGATATTGAACTTTTAAATTTTGTTATTCAACTTTTTAAAAAATTGTACAAGGATGTTTCCAAATCGCCATGACTGTATTTTGCTTATTTAATAATTTGTCACTTTTTCACTTAAATTTGGTTTTGAAGCAGTATAAATTTATTTTTAATATTTTTTAACTTCCCTGAGGATGAACTAAATGGATAACTATAATATAAATTGAATTTTACCAATTATATAAAAATCAAATATTTAACAGATTGTTGAAAGACTTTTGGGTACACCTTTGTAAAGGAAGTGATTTTTAGTGGGTATCTTAATAAAAATAGTTTTTTTTAATCTGAAAATAATAGTTCTAGATAAATATACTTGTGAATAGCTTATGCTAGTGATCAAATCTCATCATTCAATTACAAAACATCAAGAATGTGGAGAAATGTTCTTTGACATCACCATTTATCACATTATTGCAAAATTTAAAATGAATAAGCATGTAAACTTTAAGCGATTGTCTCTCTGCCAAGTTTGGCCTCATTTATTTAATTCTATTGCTTTACTTGTCTACATAGCAAATGTTAACATTTTAGAATATGTCTATGTAGGACAAACTTCTTTGTTCTTCTTTCTATAGATATTCCGCATATTTTATCCGTTTCTTTCATACAAAATTTTCAGAGGTCCATTACTATAATGAATTCGCAATTTCAAAGTACCGAAAAATTTAAAATTCATTCGATAAGCTCTGTAATCTCTTTTAGAAGCGTATTGTTTTTTAAATAATTAAAATTATTGAAAATACTATGAGACAAAAACTTATTCACTTATTATATAAAAATCAAATGCAAACTTTTTATGCGCCAATGCATTTTTGCAAGGTTATTTAGCTTAAGATAAGCTATATTTAATGCTTAATACAAACATTTATGTATATATGCAATGTTATTTTTTAGTAAATTTTACGCAATGTAAACATATACTTTATTTCAATTGAACAATTTTACCATATCCTTTAGAAAAATTACGAAATATGTATTTTAATTTGAATGCGAGACCAAGAAATTTTACATTAGGTGGAGTATGTTATAAAAAAACATGTATAAATATTTTTCTACCATATGTTGGCCTGCATCATTCGGATTATGTTCCTGTTTTTCAGGGTCCTATATTTGTGTAGTCGTTTTTGAGAAAAGAAATATTTATCTATTGAGCAACTTAACCAGTAGTTTTTTAGTTTTGGGTCAAAACTTTTCTCGCTACATCG